>JZKD02S1674086.1:357665-408757 GCA_000966675.3 Picea glauca | reverse complement strand
CTATATATACCAAGGAGACATTTTCATTTTGAATCATCTTGTACTTGAACATTTAAGTGGGGTAAAAGGAGGTTGCGCCCTCGAAGAGGCTTATTATCTGAAATTATCTCTCTTTCAAGGCATTGAGTACTTTTTCTGAGGATTTTCTATGCTATATTGATATTTGGTTCTTAACACTGGCTATCTACAATTTGGTGAATTCTTCCATCTCGGGGGAAGTCTTGAAGTATGTGGAGAGGCTATGGATCCAAGAATCAACCGTCTCGCCATTCATTTGTCCAGCAAACTTGGGTAACTAAAAAAAGGTGTCCAACTACATGGTCATTGGAGTCCGGTGTTGTTGGATTCAAACTAGTTCATGGAGAGCTGGTGCAAATTCTTCAACAGGATTCGATGTGGATGCATTGGACTCCTCACTGGAGACTTCTCTTCGAGGTAGCATGGTTTGCAAGCATGGAAGATACCCTGAGGAGGGTGTGATAATAAACCTGAGAAGGGTGCATTGATGCACCAATGAAAAGGCCTAGAAGAACCCTGAGAAGAGTGATTAGGACGCTTTGAGCAAGAGCGTGAGGAAAGAGTTTAAGATCCAAAAAAAAAAAATTATTTTTGTGAATTTGGTTGATGAAACTCGGACTTCTCCTTCTTCTCTGTATGTGGAAACTTCCCCAAGGCACATGCATTGATACCAATTGATCTTATTGGAGGGCATACTCGACAAGGGAGACTCAATTAAATATAGGGCGCATTCAATTTTTTAGGAGGGCGCATTCAATACCAACGATCTTACAGAGAGAGAGAAAGAGATGTGCCTTCCTTTATCAATTTGCACTACTCTAAAAACACACCCCGATAGAAACTAAAAAGAAAAGTTAAAAGAGGAGGGTGCATTGGTTAACCAATGTGCATTGCCTTAACAAACACCCACGCAACACTCTAAACCTTATCACAAGAGAGGGCGCACCAATTCCTTTGGTGTGCAGCTATCTCAAACACTCACACAATAGAAATTATTATACACAAAAAAAAAAGATGAGATTCAGAAAAATTTTCATCGATTGAATTAGAGAAAGATGTCCCCTTTAATAATCCAGGGAGACTCATTACAATGGCAATTGTCACTTTTATTTTTATACTATTCTCTGCGAATTCAAACTGGCAAAAGAAATTTCCTGCAGCAATTACTGACACAATTTGACTGAGAATTATTTTAGACATCGCCTTGCTTAGTTAGATTGGCAAATGATTTATTACAATTAAGTGATTAACTAACATTGAAATAGATCAGCAAAATAGCATAGAATTAATTCTCTTTATCGCCTTGCTTGTTGCAGACTATTGATCCTCTTATGTTAATTGTCTAAGGAAGGTTGGCGTCTTTCCTGTTGGTCCCACTGTTACTTGAACAGTTGTATTCATGTTTAATATACATTGTTAGGTGCATTTAGAATTGTAGTATCAGTCAACTGGTCAAATATGTGTGTGTGATCTGCGGTTGGTAATCTACGGGGATTTAATTAGTAATAAATATTAATACTTTATTGATGTTTTGCACGTAATGTTGCTCAGTTGGGCATTGGATATGTTACAAAGTGGTATTAGAGATCCATATTTCAACATTGATCCTACATGGGCCATTTAGCAAAGTGCAGAATTGAAATTATAGAGGTTTCAAGCAAATTGTTTGACAGAATGTCAGGAAGAGTTCGTTTGCAAATTGTTTGAAAAAATGTTTACAATGAAATTGAGAGGAATTTCACAAGCAGGTTGGGGAAATTTAACTAGAGAATGGAAATTTCCAAATTTTTATTGGCAGGGTGAACAAATTTGGGTCTGTAGATGGCGGAATTTTGAGTTGCGGTGTTTCTGTGATGAAATCAGGAGAAGCTAGGTGAAATTGGGCTAAACCCCCAATTTTTGTTGTTAAATTTCATGGGGAATTTGGGAAATTTGGTCCAAGGATGAGTTTTCCTAATTTTAATATATGTATGAGAAAATTCAAACCTGTAATTGGTTGAATTTGAATTCAACATAAGGCTATGGCTGTCTGAGTGAAATTTGTTAAATAAATTTTCCAATTCACGAGGGAATTGAAGAAACATTCATGCCAGAAATGTCGATCGAATGTGCACACAAGTAATCGGTGGATATAGAGGTTGAATTTGTGTGTAGTGGAGTGAAATTGAATAAATTTAATGGTTTCAGAGTGACCATTGTGAAATTGGATGAAATTGGCAAAAAGCCCCAATTTCCTGCAGCTAAATAATGGCAAAATCGAAGTGAAAGAGTCAAATTTGAAAAGAAGTGAACAAATGTTTATGTACAAGGATTTATTTGGTTGTATTGAGCTTATTCATAGAGCTCTGATGACATCCCAAGAAGAAATTTCATTTTTGGGTGAAATTGAGCATTTTTTTAAATTTTGGAAAATAGGCGAAATTGGAAATATTTCAATATTTTTTCGTACGTTGACGTTAGCATGACGTGGGGGGGGAATCATAGATAATGTGGCAACATGTAACGTGTATTTTCATGGTGGAAGGTACATGGAGGCAGGGAGGTAGAGGTGGCAAGTTTGGCAGAGATACAACGTGGTGGAAATTCTCAACTGGCAAAACCCCTAGCAAATACATCAGATCGTTGATCCGGAGACATGATCAATGGAGGAAACTCATAGCGTGTTGGAAGTTGCATGAACTTTGAAGATATGGATAGTGCATGCTATTAATATGTATCGTCCATTGTTTTGGTGATGTGTCAAGCCAGGATCTAGGTGCACGATGAGGAATGAGTTAATGAACTGTCATGTTGGAACACGCAAGCCGTAGATCTCACAATGATATTAAATCGTGACTGTCAGATTGGGATCCAAGTGAGTGAGCACCTATTGATCTAATTGGAAATCCATGGAGAAATCTTGATCGCCGGACCAAAATTTTAAAATATCTCGACCATTTATCAGAGTACATCTGGGATGTGATCTCGGTCATTGATTGATGTGGAATCCCTTAGACATTGACAAGAGGAGGGATGACATCATGCTAATGTTATTTTGATGTCACAAGCTTACATGTACAAGGAAGCCACGTGGAGCCATGTAATTAGACAAGGTATAAGGAGTGGTCCCATTCAAGTTTAAGGATTGGAAAGGTGGGATGAAAGAGTTTGTGATTCCATGAGTCTACAAGTCCGCGAGTCCGCGAAGATGGGAAAATGGTTAAGTGTTGGGCCTTCTCGGATGGACTTATGAAAAGAAGGCTAATAAGTCCGTGAGTCCATGAAAATAGAAAAATGGCTAAGTATTGGGACTTTTCAAACAGACTTATGAAAAGGATAATTATGTTTTCATTAGTTCGCAAGTCCATGAGTCTGTGAGTCTGCAAGTCAGCGAGTCCATGAGTCTACAAGTTTGTGAGTCCACAAGTCCACGAAGATGGAAAAATGGCTAAGTGTTGGGACTTCTCGGATGGACTTATGAAAAGAAGGATACAAGATTATGAGTCCATGAGTCTATGAGTCCACGAAGATGAAAAAATGGCTAAGTGTCGAGACTTTTCAGATGGACTTATGAAAAGGAGAAGTATGCTTTCGTGAGTCTGCAATTCCATGAGTCCATGAGTCCACGTAGATGGAAAAATAATCTAAGTGTTGAGACTTTTCAGGCAGACTCATGAAAGAAATAATTATGATACATTATTGGAACAAAATTGTACATAATTTCATGGATCTTGTAAAATTATTTTAGCCTAACAAATTTTGTTGGTTGCATACTTTGCAGAGTTAGAAACATTTATATCAAAACAGGATCACCACAAAGTTCAAAATCATGGAAGATGCACAGGGGGCTTACAGCCATGAATATGAGATCAAAGGTATGTATGTTAATATGGTCATAGAAGGTACCTGTAACCTTCAGGACCAAAAATATTAATTGGCCTACAACTTCAACAGTTTGTACCTAGCAGCCTCAAGCTCAGTTGAGGGTAAAAAAAATAAAAAAATAAAAAAATTAGCCAGAGTGTCCAGAATATGTTTATGAAGGGACCCAATTGAGCTCCTATCAAATTTCCAAATGAGCAAGTGTAAGGATGATTAAGCACAGTTTAGAGTTACACAGGGTTGAAAGGTGATTAAAAGGAGTTTGTCGGTAATATTCAAATGACCATAACTTTCTGCTCAAAAATCAGAATTGAGAAAGAAAGAATTCATTGGAAAAGTATGGGACAAAGGAGTCCATGTAATCACCCAAAATTATGAGATGAGCAACAGAATTCACAGGAATTCAGAAATAATATTTACAGTGACCATAAAGAGTCAAAATTGTGCATATGTTACCAGAATTGTATATTGGGGTTGTATGCTTTCATTAACCGGAATTTTTTGGATTTATTCTCTTGTATGGTAAATGTGTTGCAAGAAGAGATTAAATTTGATGCTAAAAGAGAGAAACTTATATTTAGCAAAGTGGTATTTAACAAAGTGGTATCTTCAGGTATGAGGAACAAGGAAAGGACAATTCTTCCAAATGTGGAATGATTGTTTGACGAAGCTACTAGCTGAAGATGTCTATATACTCAGTCAGTAATATAGAAGACTTCAAAATGAAATACAATTGGGGATGTTGAGTAAGAAAGTATATCACGAGATGAGGTGTGACTTATGGTTGGATCAGTCATCTCTATGAGAAACCATGGGAATGTAGGAAGAACGAATTGTCAAATATGATCTAGCAACTCTTGTACATATTGATGTGTGTTTTTGCATGTAGACATGCATGAACATGTTGGTGGCTTGATTATATATATAGACTTAGAGGAGTCTGTTGATGTGTGTGTGTGTGTGTGAAATAATTATTCTGTGATATTTGAATAAAAATCATGATGGATTTGTATCCAGGAAACATGATTATAGCATGACGATATTGTTGCTTATGGTATCCATCCATATGAAGAAAAATGAGTATGGAGAAAATGTTGTCTAATAAAATTAGTGAAGGGAGTTGACGAGCTTCTACAAATGTAAAAAGATCAAGTAGAATCAAGTAAATTGATAACAACCATGCAGTTATGCATTTGGGGATTGTTATAACATATAAATGTTGAAGGGAATGAAGGTAAGAATTCCCTCATTCTAATATCAATATTTGAATTGATGAAAGGGCAGTCTAAGGCCTTGAGTATGCAAATACTATTTGTTGCTTGAATGTTTTTATGGGAAATTTAATTGCATATTGTGTTATGTTGGTTATGAATACATAAATGTGTTAAGTCGGGAGACATTAGTCCTGTTATAACAATGAATTTCATTGGGATGGTCATGTGTGAGGCCATGATAAGTTTGGATATGGAAGGATATAGTGTTATCCCAAAACATGATGGTTATTCCCCATTTAATTGAGGTTTGTACTGCAACCTTTTTGCCTTCACTAAATAACATTGAGGGATGATGTTCCTAGTGTTGTGTATGGGTTGAAGAGGAAGGTATCCAAGGGATCAGACGGGTTGTGGGGGAGATTTTGGACTGTGTATTGAGGCATGGTCCATACCTTCCAACTCACATGGTGGAATACATGACATTAAGATATAAATCAATGCAACGATGCATTGTGTAGATGTGGCCAGGATTACTAGCACATTGGTTTTATTATTGGTAAAGATTGATTGCATTATGAAAATCTTGATGTGTTGATAACGCATGTGCAATGAATGATAGTGCAATTCTAGATAATATGATGAATGGTAGAATTCCATTTCAATGTGAATAATGATTGGAAATGATTAGATTGTTGGCTAAATACAATTCTCATATCAATTTGTGTACTGCTAAAAATATGCATGAGTGTTAATAATCTTGTTTGGATGCAAGAAAGTTGAGGAAATTGCAGAAAAAATGATCTTGGATATGGCAATGATGTATGACCATAACAAATATTGATATCTATATCTACAAGAACCAAACATAATGAGCATAAATCTCATGTGTGGGAATTTTTATTTTCCTGTATAACCATATTTGAGAAATTAATAATTGAGAATTGTTACGACATACTAACAATTTGTTTGGTTGCGTGGAATTGAGAAAATTGCAGGGGAAATGGTCTTGGATATTGTTGGGATGTAATCATATAAGACTGATATCTACTGTTGCAAGAGCCAAACATTTGTTATAAAAAAGACTCATGTTTGGGAAATTATGTTTTCCTGTGTAAAACAAATTTGAAATTTTTATAATTATATGATGATGTCTCGTACTAATTGTATGCATGTAATACTTATGGGATGATTTCCAAAGTTAATATATTGCTAGTGGAAGACTAATAGCAAGTTGGCATTTGTCTAGGTGAGAAAACCTTGGCAAATGATGGATAGCTTGAGGAACTGTATAACAATGAAATGGATGCATGATCCTAGAGGGTGAGTTGCATTGTCGAATAACCAAGTTGTCAAGACTAAAGAGTTAAATCTAGTGTGAGTTGCACTATCGAAAAACCAGTTTTTCAAGTCTAAAGAGTGAAATCTAGTTTGAGTTGCATTGTCAAAGAAATAGGTTGTCATGCCTATGGAGTGAACTCTAGTGTGAGTTGCATTGTCGAAGAACCTAGTTGTTAGGCCTGAAGAGTGAGCTCATGTGAGAGTTGCATTGTCAAAGAACCAGGTTGTCAGGCCTAAAGAGTGCACTCTTGTGTGAGTTGCACTGCATCAGCAACATTGTTGATGGTTATTTTACTGATATTCTTCCTTGCAATGAGTCCCTTGAGTTCCCAACAGTGAGATTCCTAGTTACCTATGCCATAGAGACCTTGATAAATGAATGGTGTAGCCTGAGGGACTGATGACAGTGAAAGGGGAACATTCCTTGGTTCAACCTTGATAAACGAATGGGGCACCATTCCTTGGTTTGGGAAATTCAATGGGAAGAGAGTTGGTGAAAATCGGGATAATTGTAGGAGAATGTCAATGGCTTATGTCTATGTTTCAAGCTAGGGTGCCTTTGTATATATGATTTGAGGCCAGAGAGCCTATGTATTTATGATTTGGGCTTCATATTGTTAATGTATCTATTGGGGCCATAATTTCTATGTAATTTTTAAAGGTTGGAATGCCAATGTGATTTCAAGCCGGAGAGCATATATGTTGATTATTGGCTCACAAGCCGGAATTGTAAAATGACATTACACCTTAGGGTGTTGTACACTGAGGACAGTGAAAAAAATAAGGGGGAGGGGATGTAACATCTCGAGTTCTAATCCTCGTGAATTATAATATAATTGTATAAATGTGAATTATGTTGGTGAGATGATGCATTGGGGCGAAGAGCCTGTATTGATTTAATGTGGTCGGGGGTCGATTTTTATTTTATGAAAATTGAAATAATTAATAAAAGCAATAATCATTGATTGTGATATGAAAGAGATGAAGAATGATGGGGGGCTATGATTCCACAAGAGAGAGGTGTCCAAGTGGAAATTATTCATGAGTATTAATACAACCCACATTTCTGAAATTATTATCTTTATGTATGACCTTCTATTTGATTGGGTGTATGAGAGGGAAATCATTAAACTCATGTAAGAGGGTGGGTGTGAGTGGTCACATCCCATAGTTATTGGAGATAATGGGATAAGGTACAATCATCCTTGAGAAGAGTGTGATTCAAGCAAGCAAGGAAGAAAGAGGGAATTCGTATGCAGAATATGGACAATTTTTACATATAGATTTTGGGCAGCAAAGGGCGAGGAGAGGGCTGGGAAGAGGACCAACCATGGTATACTTGAAAGAAACCATTGTTTGTATGTGTTTTTATTCTTATATAGAGGCTTGTGTGTCCGTAAAATCAGGTTGTAAGTTTGTGGTGTGATTTCTTGTTGAGGAAATATCTCATAGGCTTGTGAAGGTTGTTGTGAGAAAACATGAAACAACTGAGAGTTCCTAGAGTTCCCAGTTGAGTGATTCATGGCCAACCAAATTCACTAGTGGCCCTGATAAACGAATGGTACATCCTGAGGGACTATGAGCAGTGAAGGGGATACATTCCTTGGGTAGTGTAGGTTGTGAGGAAAAGAAAGAGTTGGAGGTTTGAAATTGTTGTGAGACTAGAACCTAGGTTTGGGGCTGCTCTATGCGGAGAGTGGATAGCTAGTGGGCCAGATATCCTTGTGGACTCATAGACTCAGCTCGGGGGTGGATTTTTGATGAGATAAAATAATCAACATATCCTATGGCTAGGAGGTTCATCCTTCGTTTGCAGCCAGTGTGTTAATCATTAACACATAATTTTTTTTGTTCTATTCTTATTTTAAATTCCACTGTGTAAATAACTTGTACGGATGTTGTGTGTTTATTGTTGCTTGAGAAGTTGTATTCATGTTTAATATACATTGTTAAATGCATTTAGAACTATAGTATCAGTCAAATGGTCAAATATGTGTGTGTGATCTGTGGCTGGCAAGCTACAGGGATTTAATTAGCAATAAATCTTAATAGTTTATTGAGTTTCTGCACGTAATGTTACTCAGCTTGGCATTGGGTACATTACAGAAAAAACCACCTATTCAATTCCCACTACATCTTGAGTCACCAATTCAAAACCTAGACAGTAACACTAGTTCTCCACATGTTGGGGATGAAGGCAATGATATAGAGGTTGGTATGGATGATTTCTTGTGAGATACTCAGGACATGGAGGGAATTTTGTTAGATGCATTCCAAAAACATGAACTAGGGGACGACGTTGATGTCATAGATACCTTCTACAAAATCCTGAAATCTTCTTCCACCACCCCTCTATTTGGTCTAGTACAAGATTCTGCAAGGTCTACCCAGCTAGGGACAACAATGTTAATGTACAATTTGAAAGCAATGTATGGTATGTTATACACGTGTTTCTCATAACTTTTGAGATAACTAACCATTAAGTCCCCTAAATAATTAAGGAATATTGTCACACAATGAAGGAATAAAAGGGTTGATTTTATTAATTCTTAATGACTGTAAATTTATATTTCCCACTAATTTTGTTGATGTTTTGACAACATCAAGGGGACATTCTCCTAGATTGTTAATTAATAGTATAATTATTGATTATTAATTAATATATATAATATGTAAATGATAATAATAAATAGTTATTAATTATCCAAGCGACGCACCTTTCATGGATGGTCACCATATTTTCTATATATATGGAACACTCATCATTGTAATAATACATCAATAATATATCATCTCGTATGAAAATCAACATGGTATCAAAACAGGACTAGACTTGACTCCCTCACGGGAGGGCCCAGAAAAATGAGAGATATATCTTGTGTTTTCTGTGAATATTTCTACATGATTTTGTTGTGTTTTCATGACAGTGGAAATACAGCTAATGGAGAGAGTCTGGGAAGTAAGAGAGGAGGTGGATTCGTTCAAGCACGAATGCGTAGATGTGAACAGGCAGGTAGAGTGTCGCACCCACATGTTGGACAACGCGGAGTGAATGATGAGCTACGATTTTGGTTTGTGTGAGTGGTCGATGAGACGAATAATGTAGGAGGTTGTCAAATCCCTGGAGAAGGTGCTCACAATGGTTCGTAAGTGCAAGTGTAGCGAGATTCTGAAGAACGCCATCACCATCACCTCTGCCAAAAATTTTCAGAGGGTGATATCGCAGGTGGAGATCTCCATTGGGGACATGAATTGGTTGTTAAACATATGCATAGGGGTCAGGGTGTCAAGGATGATGTTAATCCTACCTCCCATCGCTAGTACAAATCTAATTCTAGCTTGGGTGTGGAGATTCATCGTCAACATCCAAACAGGGACGGTGGAGGACAAGGAGGAGAGGGCCAAAAGCCTCGCCTCCCTCTCCACCGACAATGATTGCAACGGGAATATTATTATAAAGGAGGGTGGAATCGCCCCATTTCTTAGGTTGCTCAAGGAAGGAAGATTTGTGGCAATGGCCACAACACTGGGTAATCTTGTGGATCAAGGGGATCAAGGGGAAATTCTCATTATACTGGGAATCATATACAATGCTTCCATGAGGGTTCAGGACAAGGTCGCATGGGCTCTTGCTAAAATGGTGTCTAATGATTCACAGGCTCAGGAGGCCTTCTCCCAACATGTCATTCGACCCTTGGTCTCATTGCAAGCCTTCCAGAATCCCTCAAGAGAAGAGGCACTGGTGAGAAAATTTTATAGGACCAATATTTTTGTGACATGGCATCATTCACACCCAAAGTGGAGATGTGAATGATTCTATGTCACTCTTTCATGATATGTTATTGGAAAACGCAGCGCCTACATCCTTGACCATCATAAGTGTGCTCCTGACATGTGTGCAATTGGAAACACTACAAACAAATTAGAGATTGCACGCCAATTTTTTAACAAAATATCTAATAGAAATGTGGTTTTATAGAGTTCCATGATTGTCGGATATGGAATGCATGGATATGCCATGCAAGGCTTGTGAAAAAGGGATGGAAATACTTTGATTGTATGATTCAAGATTATGGCATTATACCCAAATCAAAGCAATATGCATCTATGGTCGACCTTCTTGACCACGTTGTCCATTTGGATGAGGCACGAGACTTTGTTGAAAATATGCCTTTAGAACCATGTGTTAGTGTGTGGGGAGACCTGCTTGGTTATTGCAGAATTCACTCCAATATTGAGCTAGGAGAACGTGTGGTTGAATACCTTTTTGAACTAGATCCTCTAAACACTAGGCATTATGCACGATTGTCAAATATCTATGTTTTGGTTGGATCAAATTGTACAAGTTATGTGGTTGTATAAATTCTAGTGGGTGATGAAGGTTTCCATATGGAGATCAATGGAGGAAAATACCACACAACAAAAATCACGTCAATTAAAAGAAATTTTTTAGGTGGTTGTTCAGAGTGCATTCCAAGTAAGGGGGAAATGTAACATGCATATTGTTGATGTTTCAGGTAGCATTGTGAGACATTCTCCCCAGAGGGTCATGTGTGCACTAGTAGGGGAAAATTTGGACTTCATACTAACATACCTTAGATGGCTAGATGAAGGAACCAAGACATAGGTTTCATGAGGAAACCTCGATGTTTCTTGGGAGACATTGGTTCCATGAGGTAACCTCGATATGTCTTAGACATGTGTTCCACAAATGAACCACGAGATGTCTAGTATGGAAACAGTTCATGAGTGAATCCTAAGGTTGGACACTTCGGGATATTTGGGTGTCCAGTATACATTCATGTACCCAAGGAGAAAAGGACCAAGTTAGACCCTTTAGGAAAAAAGGGTACATTTTTGGGGTACAGTGAGTCTTTGAAGTGATACTAGATCTACATCCCTGGTCATAGACAGATTTTTTGAAATATTGTAACTTTGAAGAATATTCTAATTATATTTGAATTATTATCTTATAGATCAAATCCCCTTTTGTGGATTGATCATGTCAGGTATTTTATAAGACCAAATCCCCTTTTTTGGATTGGTCAAACCATATTTATATGGTGGTATTTGAGAAGTTGTCCCCTAGGGTTTATAAAGTGGTTTTAACCACTCTTGGAAGAAGTCGGCCCTACTAAGTGAAGAGACATAACCCTAGCACCTCCTCAGCTAGTATATATAAGTGAGGACGGTACCTCACTTTTTCACTCACTCACTCACACTTCTATTGCAAATATTTTGAAGGTAGTTGTAGTTGCAAGAAGGAGAGAAAGGTGCATGCTCAATCCTAGTATATTCTTATTGGTTTGGTATTAAGTCTTGTAATTGTATTGGCAACCTATTATTGAGGAATTTTTTGTTGGGTTTTCTCCCCCATGATGGTTTCCCAGGATAAAATGTTGTGTAGCTTGTGATTGTGTTTCTATCCTACTTATGTTTTTGTTTTGGAAATTCTCTAGAAAATTGAAAAGAACCTATTAACGGGTCTAAAATTAACATGGTATTGGAGCTTAACTGAATAGAGCTCCTTTCATTGGGTATCCAAAAATGTCATTGTTTTCATACAAGGAAATTAGGGATTTTTATTGAAGAGGAATTTCTAACCAAAAACCATCTAGAAAAATGTTCCCTACCCTAGCGCATCATTTGGCAGCCTGAGCACACATTTTTAGTGACCAAAGCCTTTGAAAATTCAAACCCTAGTTTTGACGGGTACTAGAAAACCAGGAAACCAGAACCAGTACTAGTGCAGATTTGTGCAGGTCAAGTTTCAAGAGGTAAAACTTGGAATTTTTTAAAACAATCAGCTCCAACCTACTCGCCTCAGCCTAGTGCATCTCTTGGTAAGTTCATATTCATTTTCTGAGAACTTTTATTTTTTGGTCATTTTCCCAACTCCAGGTCAAGATTTCTGCAAGCACCAAGCTTATTGACAAGTTAGAAGGTGTGGAAAAATTCCATGACTGGAAAAACAGAATTGGACGCATTCTTGAAGTGAATGACCTTGCAAAATTCATAAAATAAAATGTACCAGAACTCAAAGAAGATGCAGCTAAAGCGAAGTACAAGAAGGATATGGTTAGAGCCAAAAGGATCATTGTAGACTCCATTAAATATCACTTGATCCCTCAAGTGTCTTATAAGAATACTCCAAAAGAGATGTTTGATTCCCTAACCATAATGTATGAAAGAAAGAACATCAATCGGAAGATGAACTTGAGAACCCAACTCAAGAATACAAAGATGCAAAAAGGAGAAACAATTCAAGACTATTTATCTAGGGTTACTCATTTCAAATAATAGTTAGAAGCAATTGGAGACAACTTGGATGAATATGAAATGAACATGACAAATCTTAATGGTCTCACAAGACCTTGGGATGCCTTCATCCAAACTATCTGTGAAAGAAAAGAGAAACTCCAATTCGATAATCTATGGGAAGAATGTGTTCAAGAAGAAGAAAGAGTGGCCAACCAAGAAGTCGTACTATTAATGGATGGAGATCAAGCTCTAGCTTCTCATGATAAAGGAGGAAATAAAAGGTCCCATTTCCAAAAGGAGACTCGCCTTCATAAATAATCTCACTCCCCAAAGAGATTCACCCACTTCCACAAATAATCTCACCCTCCAAGGAGATTCCACAAATATCATAAGGGTCAAAGAAAAGAAAAAGATTTCTCTTCTTATCAATGTTATCATTGTGATAAGATAGGACACATTGCTCACAATTGTCCTGCTAGAAGGGAAGAATACAATAAGAGAAATAACAAAAGACATCATGCCCATGCAGTTGAAGATGATGAGCCACTCACAAAGTTGACTAAAGAAGAGATTGAAGATTATGTTTTATTTTCCGCCCTCTCATGATCTATGACACCTGGAGAGGATACTTGGATCATAGATAATGGTTCCTCTAACCACATGATAGGTCAGAGAGACATTCTCTCTAGCCTTAAAGAAAAGGACTTCCCCCATAAAGTTTCACTTGGAGATGATTATCAGTACCCTATCAAAGGAATGGGAGAATCCACCTACAAACTTGATTCAGGGACTCTGATGAGAATGAAGGATGTACTTTATGTACCACGTTTGACAAAGAATTTACTTTATATCTCATCTTTAGATAATAAAGGTTTCAGGGTTGCATTCATATATGGTGAACTTCTTATGTGGCCTAAAGGAAAAACCATAGAATATGCAATTGTTATTGGAACAGAAGAAGGTGGTTTGTATAAGTTAAACGGTCCCTCAGATGCAGCCTTAACTCACTCCACTGAGAGTCCTTGTGAACTTTGGCATAGAATACTAGCTCACATCAACTACAAAGCCTTACCATATGTAAGCAAGGTAGTTACAAGTTTACCAAAATTCAAGGTTGATCGTGAAGGTGTATGCAAGGGATGTGCACAAGGAAAGAACTTAAATAATCCTTTCCCAAAGAGAGACAGTAAAGCAGAAGGAATCTTGGAGCTCATCCACGCATATGTATGTGGTCCGGTGCCATCAACCTTTCTAACTGGATATGTATACTATGTGTCATTTATAGATGATTATTCTTGCACGACTTTGTTTTATTTCTTGAAATCAAAAGATGAGGTACTCAGAAAGTTCAAGGAATTCAAAGCCTTGGTAGAAAATCTCTCCGAAACAAAAATCAATATACTCAGGTCAGATAATGGAGGAGAATACACCTCGAATGAATTTGGAATATTTTGCATATATTTTGGGATTAAGAGGGATCTCACCACTCCCTATAATCCTCAAAAAAATGGTGTAGTAGAAAGAAAGAACAGAACAATAATGGAAGCAGTGAAGACTATGATCCACGATCAAGATCTTCCAATGCACTTATGGGTTGAAGCAACAAGAGTAGTATTTTATGTCCAAAATAGGTTATCCCATAGTGCACTTGGATTAAAAAAAACCCAAAGAAATGTTCTTTGGAAAGAATCCATAAGTAATCCATCTAAAAATATTTGGTTGTCCACTATTTGTACACATTCCAAAAGAAAGGAGAACTAACTTGGATCCTTCAGGAAAGAACTGAATATTTGTTGGATATTGTGTGGTCTCTAAGGCCTTCAAAATTTACATACCAAATTACTATCATATTGAGATTAGCAGAGATGTAACCTTTGATGAATATGCAGCACTCAAAATATCAAGGAAATTCCATCTTGAAGAAGTATATGAAGAAGAACCTGTAGCTCCCAGAGTTGTAGAACCTGTGAAGGAAGTTACAATTACCCATGATGATGATATTCGAGAAGATCATTATATGATAGAATATCAAGAACCTACACAAATGAAAATCTCTCACAAGAGAAAGCCAAATTGGGAAAGGGAACTTATTCAGGATGGAGAGAAGTATGGTTCCCCAGAAGGAACCATGAGAGAAAGCAAGAAACCTAATCCATTCTCCAGTTATATGGCCTTGATGTGTGATATCATAGAAAAGGAACCTACTTGATTTGAATAATCCATTCATAAGAAAGAATGGGTGGATGCCATGATGGAAGAATACCAGTCCATTATAAATAATGATGTATGGGAAATAGTTCCCAAACTAAAGAATAAATATGTGGTATCTTCTAAATGGATATACAAGATAAAATATGTTGCATAAGGAATCATTGAAAAACATAAAGAAATATTTGTAGCTCGTGGATTTTCTCAAAAGGAAGGCATTGATTATGAAGAGACGTTTTCTCCTGTATCTAGATACACTTATATTAGAACCATCATAGCTATTACAACCAAAATGAAGTGGAAGTTACAGCAGATGGATGTGAAAACAACCTTCTTAAATGGTGGTATTGAAGAAAAACTATATAGATAACAACCACAAGGGTTTGAAGCTAAAGATAGAAAGACTCATGTCTACGGGTTGAATAAATCTATGTACGGGTTGAATCAAGCTCCTAGTGCTTGGTATGGAAGAATTGATAGTTTCTTGATGAGCTTCAGCTTTACCTTTACCAAGAGTAAATTCAATTCTAACCTTTAATTCAAGTTTAGGAATGATGAGTCAGTTATATTGCTATTGTATGTGGATGACTTATTCTTAACAGGAGAAGAAAATCTCATCACAGATTGTAAGAACAAGCTTGTTGCAAAATTTGAGATGAAAGACCTACCCCTGATACATTATTTCTTAGGTCTTGAAGTTTGGCAAAGCCCAGAGAAGATCTTCCTTGATCAAGGGAAGTATGTAGTTGAAATACTAAAGAGATTTGACATGTTGGAATGTAAATCCATGAACACACCCATGGAAACAAATTTGAAGCTCTTGGTTGATACTTCGTCAAAATTGGTTGATGCTACACTATATAGACATATTATTGGTTTGTTGATGTATCTGACAAATACCAAGCCAGATATATGCTTTGTTGTGAACACCTTGAGTCAATATCTGGTAAAAATCAGACGTGTTCACATTGTAGCTACAAAGCATGTGATGAGATACCTTAAGGGTACATTGGGTTATGGTCTATGTTATACTGGAGATCACGACTTCAGACTATATGGTTATACTGATTCAGATTGGGCTGGAAGTGTTTATGATAGAAAGAGCACTTCAGGATGTTGTTTCAGTCTAGGGTCAGCCATGAATTCATGGCAGAGCAGGAAGCAATCCAGTATTGCTCTTAGCACGGCAGAATTGAAATACATTGCAGCATGTTCCGCCAGTTGTGAAGCCATATGGCTTCGAAATTTGTTGACAGGTCTATTCGATATGGAGATGGAAGCCATCATGATTCGATGTGATAATCATAGTTGCATAAATATGACACAGAACCCAATGTTCCATGATAAGCCGAATCACATAGATATCTGGTATCACTACATTCGTGATATGGTGC
Source organism: Picea glauca (assembly GCA_000966675.3). Classification (NCBI taxonomy): domain Eukaryota; kingdom Viridiplantae; phylum Streptophyta; class Pinopsida; order Pinales; family Pinaceae; genus Picea; species Picea glauca. The sequence continues at coordinate 392,463 of JZKD02S1674086.1, read as the reverse complement.
AGAGGGGGATTTTAAAGCTCCAATATGTTGGCACAGATGAGCAGGTTGCAGATGTGTTGACCAAGCCTATGTCTCATGTAAATTTTGAGTACTTATGAGACAAGCTTGGTGTTGCCTGAAATGACCTCCCTCGAAAGGGGGAGTTATGTATATGATACTATGGTATCCTGACCAACAACGGCTAGCTCCGTTAGGATTTTATATCCTAGGGGATTGATCATCCCTAGGAATATTCTGAAGGTATGGTAAGGATGATCTGTCAGATTACCTGTGCATGTATATTCCATTTATGGTTAGTAGTGGTAGCTCCATTAGGATTTTATATCCTATGGAATCCTTTTATTCCTGGGCATATTTCAAAGGTCCAGTAAGGATGGTATGGCAAAGTACCACGTGGTAGCTCCATTAGGATTTTTATATCCTAGGGAATCTTATGATTCCTGGGTAGATCCCAAAGGTCTGGTAAGGATGGTCTATCAGAGTACTACAAAATGTTGTCATTTCACCTGCCTCATTCTATTACCTTATGATGATGATGTTTTTGTCTCAACCTCATGCTGAAGATGTTGTTGTTTCATCTTCGTGTTGATGGTGTTGTTGTTTTAGACTCTTGTTGTTGTTGATGATGATGTATCAGCCTCGTTTTGTTGATGATGTTGTTGTTGTATTAGCCTCATGCTATTGATGTATCAGCCTCATTTTGTATTAGCCTATGCTATTGATGGTGTTGTTGTTTTAGACTCTTGTTGTTGTTGATGATGATGTATCAGCCTCGTTTTTTTGATGATGTTGTTGTATTAGCCTCATGCTATTGATTGTGTTGGTGATGTTGTTTCTTAAGTGTTATGCTAATTGATGTTTATGTTTCAACTTCATACAAATGATGATGATGATGTTATTCCATCTCCATGTTGTGAATGATGATGATATTGATAATGAGAAAAAAAATTGATGACTTATAGATATTCCAGTCAGTGTTCCAGATGATGATGATGTTGCTACCCTCTCTCTCTCCTGATGATGTTGTACTGGGTTATGTCAGTAGAATACCCTTCTCGTTCAGGGGGAGTGTTGAAATATTGTAACTTCAAAGAATATTCTAATTATATTTGAGTTATTATCTTATAGATCGAATCCACTTTTGTGGATTGATCATGTCGGGTCTTATATAAGACCAAATCCCATTTTTTGTATTGTTAGTGCAGAGCCCCCTTATCTCCTAAGGGTTGCGCGACCTCCTGGTCTAGGATCGATCAAGAAACTGATCCTGATTGACTCTTCGGGTCTCTCCTAGACCCCAAACCCATTTTCACAGGTCCTTTCTCCAAATGTGCAGGTCACCTAAGACCCACGGCTTCTCTCCTAAGCATTGTTTGAGCCTCAATGTCAAGCGGGCGCTATCTCTTCTCTGTTAAGCCCTTTTCCTCTCACGACCAAGGGCCGTGTCCATGATCCTAAATAAAGGCATGTTGTGATTTCTCGAGTTGGATATTTTTATGCGACTCACCCTGACTCTCCTGACCTCTAAAATCCCAACAAGGGCCTAGCACTCCCTATATCCTCCCTTATCTTCTTTCCATATGACCCCTCGCTGTGACCTGGGGCGAAACCTCCAAGCGCGTCAGGATTTCACGTATCAGTTATTCCCGATGTGAGGCACCTTCGTCCCCTCAATGTCTGAACTCTCGATGTTTCAGGTCTAACGGTCCAGATCCTCCCTCGATTCGATGGTCACAATGATTTTGGGACTTCGTGGTTCATGAAGTCAAAAGACTTATCACCTCAGATCCTTCGATCCTCGAAATGTTGATATTTTTCCCTAGACAATTGACGGTCCAGATCTCTTCTGGATCCAACGACTCAGATCAAGTCATGGATTCAAGCCTTGCAAATTCTTAACATTCTTCCCTTTGACTTATCGAAAGTGTGAGTCAGCGAAATGCTAATTGTTTGCCACGTGTCCCTCCTGATGGATGGTTCTGATTCTCTAACATTCAGATCGAATGGTTGAGATATTTCTCCCCTTGCACTTACGCTATCTTCAGAGTTAGAATATATTCTGGGTGTTCAAAGGTTTCAAACCTTTTTCCCCTCGACGAATCTAATTCTTGGATCTCTTTAACACTTATGAAATGTTTTACTCCTCCTGAGCTTGGTCTTGCGAAGATTTTGACTTCCCACACACTCCTTGCATTTCATGGATTTCGATAACTCAGATTCAAAGGATTTCAGTTCTTTGACTTCTTGCAAAGTCTCTTCGACCCTTAGTCAAATCTCGGATCTGTGCACTTCTTGCACCAGATCTTTATGCAAGGTTTGAATTCTTGTGGGTGATTGTGCATGCCTTGCACCAGTCTCTTTGCACTCCTTGCAAAGGGAAAAGTTTGTGTTATCTCTTATGAGCTTCGGAATCAAAACAAATACCGTCAACGCACTCCTTTCATTCTGTGTGCACACTCTTCACCACCTCAATAGAAGAGAAACAATTGAAACTTATCCTAACATTCACAGTTCCATCTACTCATAAAGAGATTCATTCATTCATTCATGAAACAAAATAACATGCAATTGAAAAAAATGTCCACAACATGCATTGGATTGATTTTTCCTCTGTCATATTCAAAGTGAAAATGGTTGCAATTGAAATCAAAAACAACAACTGAAAACTGAAATATCCTACTAACTTGTAGTTCTTTAATTTGCAGCTATCTACCCTACAGCTAGCCTCATTTGGGTGTACAAAACCTCTATTTATCTTAGAGGCCTCTTAGGGTTTCCCCTGGCTACTTGTATACATTACAACCTATGCTACGGTTATTTTGGCACAGTCGCATTCCAGAGCCGAAGTGGAAACTCCCACTTATTCACTCGTGATTGCTCAAGCATGCCTCCAAAGATTATTCCAGCACTGAGTTAAGGCATACTTAAAAATGTTTGCTGCAACTGCCAGCGTTGAGCTCTCGTACATATTCCTAGATGTTGATGGGTCTTGCTCCGTGTGCTTGACAAATATGCTCCTGCATCAATTGTTCAAACCATATTTATATGGTGGTAATTGAGAAGTCGGCACCTAAGGTTTATAAAGTGGTTTTAACCACTCTTGGAAGAAGTCGGCCCTACTAAGTGAAGAGACATAACTCTATCACCTCCTAAGATAGTGTATATAAGTGAGTATGGCGCCCCACTTGTTCATTCACTCACTCACACTTCTAGTGCACATATTTTGAAGGTAGTTGCAATTGCAAGAAGAAGGAGAGAGAGGCGCATGCTCAGTCCTAGTCTAATCTTGGTGGTTTGGTCTTAAGTCTTGGCATTGTATTGGAAATCTATCATTGAGGAATTTTTTGTTGGGTTTTCTCCCCCATGAGGGTTTCCCAAGATACAATGTTGTGTACCTTATGATTTTGTTTCTTTCAATGATTCTACTTATGATGTTGTTTTGGAAATTCTCTAGAAAATTGAAAAGAACCTAATAACAGCTCTAAAATTAACAAGATTGAGGTGAGCAGAGATGTTACCTTTGAGGAGGAAGTATCCTTCATGAGATCTAGAGGATCTCAGATGGAGATTGATAGTGAGAGACTGGAAGAGATGGTTCCTTCTCCCCCTCACCCTCCAGTAGTTCAGAGGGAGATATTTGAGCCTATTGATCCAAAATGACCCCATTGATCCTGTAGCTCCAGTTTATGTTCCCAGAGATATTGCAGTAGGTAGGAAGAGACTTGCATGGGTCGTCATACTCTGTAGGATGCAGAAGGACATGCATATTCTCGTGGTACCTTCTGAGAGAGAAATATACCTCAGATATATTCGTTCTATGCCACAAATATGAGCTACATCATTAACTCTAATCCATCTTGTTATGAGGAGGCATCTAGTCAGCCAATATGGAGAGATTCCATGATTGAAGAGTATCCTTCCATCATGAAGAATGATGTGTGGTATATTGTTTCAAGACCTGAGGGGAATTCCGTAGTGACTTCAAAGTGGATCTATAAGATCAAACACACAGCTGACGAGAGCATCAAGAAGCACAAAGCGAGATTTGTTGCTAGAGGATTCTCTCAGGTGGAGGGAAAAGATTATGAGGAGACATTTTCTCATGTTGCTCAATACACTTTTATCCAGATGATTATTTCCCTTGCAGCATCCATGGGTTAAAGATTACATCAAATGGATGTAAAGACAGTCTTTCTCAATGGATAGTTTGAGGAAGAAGTATACATCGAGCAGCCAGATGATTTCGTGATACATGAGAAGGAGTCTCATGTGTGCAGGTTGAAGAAGGCCCTCTATGGACTCAAGCAGGCACCTCGAGCTTGGTATGTGAGGATTGATGGACACCTGATGAGTTTGGGCTTCAACAAAAGTGTTTTTTATTCTAGCATGTACTACAAAACTGTTAATGGTGAGTCCCTAATTTTGGTCCTCTACGTTGATGATTTATTCTTCACCGGTACAGAGAGCCTTATTGTTGAATGCAAGTATGCATTGGCCTATGAGTTTGAGATGAAGGACCTTGGTATGATGCACTAATTCTTGGGACTGGAGGTGTGGCAGAGAACTAATGAGATCTTCCTGATTCAAGGGAAGTACACAGTTGAGATATTGAAGAAGTTTGGGATGTTGAAATTTAAGCCCATGGCTACACCAATGGTGATGAATATGAAGAAACTAATTGTTTCTTCTTCCAATTCCAACAATATTGATACGAACCTATACAAACAACTGAGTGGATCATTGATGTAGTTGGTTAACACTAGACTAGATATTTTCTATGTAGTGAGTGCACTTAGACAGATTATGAGTCAGTCAAGACAGACAAACTAGAATGTTGTGAAGCACGTGTTGAGATACCTTTGGCACACAGTTGGACATGGTCTGAGATATACTTCCAGTATTGACATGATATTGCAAGGATATACTGACTCTTATTTGTAAGGCAGCGCAGTTGACAGGAAGAGCACCTTCGAGTGTTGCTTCACTTTTCGATCTGTCATGGTTTCTTGGTGTAGCAGCAAATAGACTTATGTGGCTTTGAGCACCGCAGAAGAATATTACATTGCATTGATTGTGGCAGCCTGTGAAGTAGTTTGGTTTCACAATATCCTTGTATATTAATTTGGACATGTGTTGGATTCCACCATTATTCATTGTGATAACTAGAGTTGTGTGAAGCTCTCAGAGAATCTAGTATTTCATGACAAATAAAAACACATTGAGATCAAGTACCATTACATCTGAGACATGGTGTAGAGTAAGGCAGTACTGGTGTAGTACCTTCCTACACATGATCAGGTTGTTGATGATCTTACCAAACCTCTTACCAGGACAAAGTTTGAGTACTTCCATGAAAGACATGGCATTGGAGAGAATGCCTCCCTCACTCAGAGGGAGTGTTATTGTTTGCAACTCCCTGGTACATTATCTAGATCATACTCCTCTGTGACTAAGTTGAGTTGATATATGAGGACACTTATCTGAGAGGGATAAGTTGGTTTGGGCTTATATCCCAACATCCCTTGTGGAGAGCACATGAGGAAAAGACCCTTGTGGATAGCACATGAGGACACGACCCTTGTGGAGAGAACATGAGGACATGTCAAGGGAGATGACCTTGACGTCACACACTATGGGGAGTTGACCCTATTGTTTTTAGAGAGAGTACCCTCTAGAAGTCCACATGGGAGTGTCATGTGTGACAAAAATTATTTATATTGTACTCCTCTATGATTGAGTTGATTTGATATGTGAGGATACTTATCCAAGAGAGATAAGTGGGTTTGGGCTTATAGCCCAACGTCCCTTGTGGATATCACATGAGAACATGTCCCTTGTGGAGAGCACATGAGGACACGTCAATGGATTTGAACTTGACGTCACACACTATGGGGAGTTGACCCTAGTGTTTCTAGAGGGAGTAGCCTCTAGAAGTACACATGGTAGTGCCATGTGTGACATATATTTTTCTACTAGTAGTGGTTGTGTACCACTGGACATTAGTTTTGTATTACTATGGAAATATAACTCCCTAGATAAGAGGGAGTGTTGATGTTTCAACATCGGGCGAACCTTCTTCTAGATTGGGTTGCACACCAAGGGAGATAGGATACATTTATCACAAAGGTGTACTTGTGGTAAATGGGATCATGCATAGCCATTCCTTGATCATGACAAGGAATAATATGGACTCAAGGTGCTTGAGGTGCTTTTCACGTGTCAATTAGCATCAGGCTGACATTCACTCATATGGGTGTACCTGTGGTGAATGACCATGGTGTAGTACTTGTCCTAGTCATTGTGATTTGAAAAGGAATGATAAAGACTCAAGATGTTATATGCTATCACATGCAGACCCAGATTGATCATGATCTTAGAGAGAGTCAATTGACTCGGATGGAGAGCCACAGAAGGAGTTTCTCCTCGATTCAGGTAGGAGAGACACATCTCCCAAGACTGAAAAACAAGTGTCATGAGTCTAGGGAGAAGTTTGTATACTTCATAGACAAGCTTGGAATGATGCAGAATGTCTCCCTCGTTGAGAGGGAGTTTTTATGTTTGGACAACATCGGGAAGACATTCTCCTAGATTATTAACTAATAATATAATTATTGATTATTAAATAATATATATAATAAGTAAATGATAATAATAAATAGTTATTAATTATCCAATGGATGCATCCTTTCGTGGATGGTCACCATATTTTCTCTCTATATAGAACACTCATCATTGTAATAGTATATCTCAATCATATATCATCTCATATGAAAATCAACAAATTTCAGGTTATTAAAAGATAAGGTACTTCCGAGTGATAATTGTTTGCTCGATAGTTGCGCAGAGGCAATGAAAATGTTGAAAATGTTGGGTGTTAAGTACATATCATACCATGCATGTATGAATGATTGTATTTTATACAGAAACGAATAGGCATACAAAGACATATGTCCAGAATGTGGGCATGGAAGGTACCATAAATCAAAAAATAAGAGTAAGGCACATGGTCCTCCTCACAATATATTGAGGAACATGCCTATAATTCCAAGGATTCAAAGACTCTTTTGTTGCAAATAATTATCCATGTTGCAGGGGTGGCATGCCTCACATAGAATTGATCCAGAAGTTATGCAAATCTTAGCAGATTCAATATCCATGAAGTATATAGAGGATACATGACCTGATTTATTCAAGGATGAAGTATGGAGCCTTTGATTGAGCATAGATATGGATGAATTTAACCTGTATTCCCTCCAAAACACTAACTATTATGTTTGGCCAGTGGTAGTGATCAATAAAAATATCCCCCCATGGTTGTCTGTGAAGAATGATCTTACATTGGCTCTTATAGTCTCGGGTAGAAGACAAGTGAAGAGAATGGATGTCTACCTCCAACCATTGATCAATGAATTTAAGCAATTATGGGAAGGGATGCAGGTATATGATGTATCAAGACCCATCCCAATAGAGAGGTATTTTGTGTTGTATGGAATATGTACATAAACCATGCACTATTATCCAGGACTAGGAGTTTTCTCTAGTAAGCATGTTCGTTGATTTGTTTATATCTATACTTTTATTTTGTATACTTCATTTGGTGCAACTATATTTTTTACACTAATATTCTATGTATATGTTAACATCACAGGTCTGATAAAAAAAGGGTATCATGGACGTAAATATTGTGGACCTTCTTTTAGCACTGATATTCACCCTCATATTGCAAGAGGATAAGCCTAGTACCCATCAAAAGGTTTGTAAGTGTAAATTAATGACTAAAGGTCAAATGGAAAAACTCAGCATAAGAATGTTTTAACACAGAAATCTGGGCTAACATGCATAAGAAAATGAGGTTTTGATTAACTCTAGTCAGTGGTTTAAGGATAAAGGTGAATAGAAGGAATACTTAGTGAGGAAGGTGGATAAGTTTGCTATAATAATTAGGCCTTCAAGCAGCTATGTGAAGAAAAAATCAGTCACAAGAACTTCTTGAACTTAAAGTTTAAAACACTGAAAAACATTCATAGCAGCATTATAATCAAACATCCATTATAACACAAACACAAAATATCATAAGGATCATCCAATCATGATCATTTCAGAGTAAGAAGAAACAAAATTACGAAAAGAGGATGACTTCTATTAATGAAAATATCTCAGGTCTCATACACAACCAGAGAACAACTCTGTTTAGTCAAAATATTACAAAATAGGGAGCTCTGCTCAACCATTCGAACCCAACATATCATCCATATGATGTATTTATAACCAAAACAATAGAAAACAGATAGAGGTGTGAGTTGGCCTTCCTATCCTAGGATTATCCACAAAAATATACTAGTCTAACATCTGTACAAGTAGATCTAACAAATTGCTAAAATCAAGGAGTATGTTGGAAACAACTCTAACAAGATATGAATTACATTCTTTGTTGTTGCTTCGATGCATATTCTCTTGTGCCATGTGTCCTCCAAGCCTGTATGCTGAACTCTAGTTGCCACCTGTTGATCCTTGGTTCCCTCCAAATCATCAAATCCAAGAAGAAGCGATGAATTCAAAACTATTGACTATAACAGTCATTTCATAGCACCATTTCGTAGCGCAGCCGGTAGCAAATTATGTAGCACCCACTTCTTTAAAACTATTTTGCAATTGATTCTGTAGTTCATTCAATAGAATATTCTATAGCACCCTCCTATAAAATTTCTCTACAGATTCTGTAGGGCCCATCCTGTGTTTGGATAGGTGATTACATAGCACCTTTGGTAGCGCAACTACAGAACAATCTATGTAGATGATTTCGTAGCGCCAGGCACTACGAAATCTCTGTGTTTTTCTTGTGTTATGCAATGAATCCTCAAAAACACAAAAATCCTTAGTAGATGAATTATGAGCCTGTAGATGCCTCCAGTAGGTGATAATATAATATTTCCCTTAACACTTCAATCTTACAAAAAGTAATCACCGCCAAAAATGGGTCTATCATCCTCTCCATTTACCTTCTCAATCTAGAACTCCTCCTTGTTACAGGAGAACTTCCCTCTGTCACAGAAGCATCTCTTTATTTTGTAAGGGCACTCCTCTCTATTGTAAGGGAATTTATTTCTATTGCATCTTGTGCTAGAACATTTAATTTCCTCTGGGCTAGATTATCTTGGAAGGGTTGCAATTCTTCTTTGAGCTTTCTATTTTGGGACTGAATGTTTTTTTTTTGCCTATATAGAGTCCTAAGTTGCCTATGGAGAGGCAGGAATATTCTTGCTGAAAACCTAGCCAGATAAAGGGTTTCATTATACATGTCCATGAGCTCCTTCATCTTCCTTCTCTCAATCAAACTTTCTTCCTTCAAACGGACAACTTCTTTTATAGCATCCTTGAGTTGTCTAATCAATCTCTTGAAAGTTGGATTATCAGGGGGAGAGATGATGTTTATGACTTCAATAGGCTTCTCAATATCTTCCCCCTTACCTTTGTCTTTCATATTAAAAGAAATTTTGGTCATGACCTCAATAGGCTTCCCAACTGTGTCACTTTTACTTTTAACTTTCTTTGGGACTGAAGCCTTGGTCATGACTTATGTTTCAACATCTTCCTTGTGGGTTGATGATCTAGTAAAAGGCCTCCTGACTATGGTCTTAGTTGCTGCAGCAGGTGAAGGGAAATGCATTTTTCTCCCCTTCTTGGTTGTGGTTTTGGTTGATGAAGGAACTTCTTCCATTTCAGGTGCAGGCTAACGGTCAAAATTGTCTTTGTGGGGACTGATGGACCTCCATATCCTCCTCTTCAACCTCCTTAGGAGTTTCTTTGTCTTGGGTAGTAGGTTTTCTCTTTCTCATATTACTTGTTTCTTCTTGGGCAACACTACTAGCTGGAAAAGGGCTCTACATCCTGGATTGAGGGGTGGAGGCTATATCTAACTGCAAATTGGTAGAGACAATGAATTGTTCCCAAGAAAGGTTTATTTTCTTCAACTCTTAGATAACCAACATCCTGATCAACCCAGAGTGTAAAACACTAGTGTCCACAGCCTTGGACTTGGCTTGGACCCTATCATCCATCTTTCCCATACTTTTGAACACATAAAAAGGGATATTCATTAAATCCTTGCCTTTGAAATGCAGCAAGACCCTAATGTGATACTGTTATATTATGTTAAATATTTCCTCACATGTAAAATACCTCTGGATAATCTTCATCATTTTATCAAAACCCTCAACCGGGAGTCTCCTAGGCACTCCCTTAGACAAATTGTCTTTCTGATAGTCTAGTTTGAGGAAATCCTTAGAAAAAAAATGCATTAAGGGTCATATATTTGAACCACCTCTCACCAGTGTTGGGTATCTCAATGGTTGTTGCAATAGTGGCCTGAAATACCTCCAACTCAAGGGTTCCTACCTTGGTCTTAGTGCCATCAAATTTTAAAGCAAAATGTATTTCTACTTCAGGGTGTCCACTCTGCATGTTTTAACAGAAAGATAAGAAACCAACCCTTTGGAAAACCTCCCCGATCATAGGCTCAACATCAAATAGATGCATGTCATAAGGATCAGTCCTAACGACACTCCCACCCTTATGATATTTCTTCTGTTGAGGTGTATCCATGGATAGAATAAGGAGGTCAAAATGTAATGCTATGAGAGGTAAGGAAACCCAACAAAGGAAAAATTCTTTTAAGCTTTGAAGGTGATCCTTAATCAGTTTTTCAGGTCTTTCTTCCAATTCACTCCTGAATTAACAAGAGACTGGTTTTATGGCTAAAAATGGAGAAAAATATCCTCTGAGAAATGATATGTAGGGAGACTGTGTTGTTCAAGTTTTAGACTATTATCAAGCCACCATATAGGGTCATAAAATCTTTAAAAAGGAAGGGCTCCTAAACTCTTCACTACAAATAGATTGTGAGATGAAAATATAGGATGACACAGTGAAAAAGGAAAGCTAATGTTGGAGATATGAGCACAGAAGATGGCATTGATTTAATGGGGAATTTGCAGCACTGAAATAGGGGATATGTAGCGCAGTTTAGCCATGGTTTATGTAGCGCAATGTGGACAACATGAGCCAAGATGATAAATGGGCATTCAAAACTCTGAAGCAAATTGACTCAGTTCCAGTGGGGGGAAATGTTAGTATGCAAATGGCTCAAAGTCTATGGAAACAAAGGTAAAGGAGATGGTAGATGGGAGAAGTTGTAGTTTGCAGTGCCATGTGCTACCAATAGATTAGACAAAACACTTTAATGATCTTCAACGGAGCTGGATGGCTCATGAAGTACCTAGACATTTTAGCTTGATAATGGATGATCTGCAGCAATCCTGGAGTCGTTTTCATCCACCTTAGTCTCCAATTCACCTCGGACAATTAATTATGTTGCACAATCTGCATCTCTGTCTAGACTAGTAGTTTCAGTAGCATCGAGCTAGGAGTAGGATTTCAAATTTGGTAAATTGTTAGAATTTTCATAAATGACCAAATCATAATATTCCTTTTGAAGACAAGGGTGCTGAAAAAAATAAAAGACATGACATCAGCTCCATAATTGTGAATGATGGTAAAGAGGTAGACTGTACAAAGATGCACTACGAAAACACCTAGTGAGTTGGCATCACACTTTACAAAGTTTCATTTGACTACTTAACAAGAAAAGGGACAGAGTGGAGAGGATCAAGTATATGAATGGATAGAGTGACTTGCCAGGTTTTTAGATTCATGGGGTTGATAGTGCTAGTTGTCAAGTCAAGTGATGAGCCAAGGATATAAACCACAAAATGAACCTAGGATATAAACCATAGGTGTGGGTCAAAATGTGAACCAAGTCCGAAGCCTTTATTTGTTTAGACTATCCTAAGAAAATCATAAAAAGAAAATTAATACAAACTTAAAAAGACTAATTGGTAAAAATTAAAACCTAAGGAGAAACTGACCCATGACAACTTCATGTGATAACACCTTCTATAAATTCTAGGTGGTCCAATGACCTATGAAATCTGGTGTACGATTGTTCGAGGGTATTCCTCCTATAAGACCACCCTTATAAAAGATTTGCATCTACTTTTAATGGTAAACCATAGAGAACCTGAAGACCTAAAATAATGACACCCGTAGATTAGAATAGGGAATATGAAATGAGAAGGAGATGGAAATGGATTAATTCTTTGATTCAAATGGGGAACATATGTTCGATGATCCTGAATATTTTGACACCTATGTTGAGAAAATCCCCATTGGGATGAAAAGGAAATATATATTTTATGAGCTTCCATATTGGGAACATCTTAACATTGTCCACTTACTAGATCCCATGCATATATTCAAAAATGTTTCATCTTCTTTATGGAGGCACATATCATGGAATAAAAGAGACACAATGGCTGTCAGGAGAGATATTATTGCTTCAAATACTAAAAAGAGACATTGGCCGAGAAATGAAACTAGAGGAGAGGATGGTCCCTCTTGATGTTTTAAAGAAGGTGATGTCCCATGGATTTTGAAGAAAGATGATCTTTCTATGGCGAAGGATGTTATATTGGGTGTGAAGGCACCTTCTTTATATGGGTCAACTCTACGATGTTGCTTCACTATAGACGGGAATTTTTCAGGGTTGAAATCACATGGCCACCTTAATCTTCTATGGGTATGTATGTTGAATACATGATTCTTCTTCTATGTTGATGTCGGTAAAAATAAGCTATGCACTCACATTTTTATAGAAATTAATTGTGTGTATCTATTTTGTAATGTCATTTTCCTTTGGTCATATGTGGTTGTGTGAACCATGACTTCCCCTAGGACCTGTGACGTTCCATATCGAAATTATCTGCATTTTTACATTTTATCACATTAAAGGAGATTCATATGGCTAGCATTCCACATTGGCGCCGAGAGATAGTTGAGATTGTTTGTATGTTTGAGAAGGAATTCCCCATTATTTCTATGGACTTTCAATTCCATATTATAATTCACCTACCTAATGAGGTTGAATTAGATGGGGTTCTCTAATTTCGTTGGATGTTCTTCTTAGAGAGGTACATGAAAAAATTGAAGGGGTTTGTTTGACAAAGGAATAACCTGAGGGCTCTATGGCATAGGGGTACATAGTATACGGGTCGTTCTATTATTCCAGTGAGTACATCAAGCAAATTGACAACACAAAAGTGACAATTTTTTGGGACGACCATCAAGATGAGGACAAAATGGAAGGGGAGATACTCCAAACGAATGGAAAAAGGCACTTGATAAAGAGTAAGTCAGTTGTATTTTTTTAGTTTAGTACAAAGAAATTGTTTACATTGAATTTGATAAAATATATTTCATCTCGTGCTATTTTTTTTGAATTCTATTATACATGAGGGAATTTAGAAATTTTGATGCCATCAATAAATTCATTCTTTAATTTGATAATTTATATTTGATATCATGTTATTCGTTTTGAGTTTTTGTATACATCAGTGAATTTTGAATTGGATGCCATCAATAAATTTGTTCTTTACAACGTAGAGGAAAAGTGATCATGGGTCATTTTGTATGAAGAGAAAAGAAGGAAATGGGACAGTGGCAAGAAAGCACTCATATGGTTGAATGGTAGAAGCATGCCTTATCATGATCATTTAAAATGAAATATGCCAAAAATGTGTCCCAATAGTTGGGCAGTTGACTAGATACAAGAGAAATATGATCTGTCTAGTCATAACCCAAATGGAGAAGATATGGATGCACTAAACATAAGCATAGGGTGCAAAAAATCTGTAATAACCTATCTGAGTACCACGTTCTATTTATAATATTGCACATTTGAATTGTAACATGTATTATGTTTTTATTGATGCTTTTATTATTAGACATGTGACATTGTCCTTTGTACGCATTTTACAGGTGCATTTATTCCCATCTATGTGAGCATATGGACATCATTTTCACACTGTGTATGTTGATGAAGGCCACATCACACAAGATTGTGGAGTGGAGGTCGATTTTTACCAATCCAGTTGTGCTAGCCACCGTGATGAAAACCTAATAGAGGAGAAGTTAGGGTATATTGGAAAGATACAAGAGATCATGCAAGTGGGATTCTCATCATTTCAATGTGTTATTTTTTGTTGCAAGTGGTGGGATACCTTCGACTGGATAAATGTAAAGGAATATCGTGATAGTGGGCTAATATGTATTAACTCACAAAAAATGTGGGTTGAAAGTAAGGATCCTTATGTTTTCCCAAAACATTGCAACCAAGTATTTTTTTACCCAGATGTGTTGGATGGGAATTGGTGGTTCGTACTGAAGCATGATCCAAGATCTAAACATCTCTTTGAGAACAACACTATTGCGATTCCAAGCAAGGAATGTAATCAGGTTGATGGCAATGAATATTCATTTTATGTAAATGATTTGTTTGGACATTTACATTGTGGATGTGTCATATTATTATGGGTATCTATAATGGACACTTATGTTTTATAATTATGTTGGATATGAAAAGTTAGCAACCATTTACAACCACCATACTGAAAATACATTAAATAGACGTACAAGCAAAATATTTGGTTTTGATATATTTTCAATGTCATATTTATTGTGTATTATAGCAATTTTATGTTGTATTGTATTAAAATATGTTTATGTTAACCTTTCAATTACTAAGAATTAATTGAGATATCACAAATTTGGTGGTGTACAATAGTAAATATTTATTTTAAATTATATTTTATTTAATGAAAAATGAATATATTTAAAAATATTCAAACCTCAAAATTTTACTGAGAAAATCAAAATTCAAAAAATTATATACTTACTTTGATGGAACTTCTAAGGACAATTCCAACAAAATAACTTCATGCAACATCTACAATACTTGTGGTGTACTTGGAATTACCAATTTTTATGGCATTTCCCACCTTAACTAGTGCAACTATCATGGCCTTCACCTACTCAACTCCATCCTTTTGTTTTATAATAATACAAACTTATATTAATAATTCTTTTTGCATTATCCTTGAAATAAGTGTCAATATAGGAAGGACATGGAAATTCAAAAAGAGTCTTTTTCTAGAGCCTAGTCAGAATTAAGGAAAATTTTAATGATCCATATTTATCTAAAAGTATAGAATCCCTTGTCAATTTCATTAATTCTTAAAATACTAATTATAAAATGTTGGGCAATATCATTTTTTAATAAAACATTCATAAAGTCTATATTAGAGTAAAACATTGTGAAACCATTCCATTGAAAGTGTATAGATCAAAATGTATTAGTATTCTCTATATTTATTAATTTAAATTTAATTGAATAATTTTCATATATTATAATAGTTGGATAATATAAATTAATAAAATCTTTGGAAAAATTAAATATCAATTGAATATAATCATTGTGATTTTAGTAATCAATTATATTATAACTTTGTCTTCTGATCTTTGAATAATAGAAACTAAAAAAACAACATTATTATTACATCATCAACATTATTATTAGTGAATAATTATGTAATTATAATGTTATTATTGTAATATATGAAAAAGACATAAATATTCAAATCACAATCATTTCACTCGTCATATTTAAGTATTTTTGTTTCTAAACACGCTTAATCAACAAATTGTATATTGTTGGACAACAAACAATTCATCTTAAACAATAGTTAAACATTATATGGCATTAATGGTTATAACTTTTTGCAATCACAATCCAAATTAAATGATTTCATAAAAGTAAAGTTAAACATTATAAGGAAACTATGAATTTAAATGAGTGATACATATCAAATTTCACTTAAAAACAGAGAAATCATTAGCATACTCATATCACATTTTATAAATCAAACAACCACAACATTATATGAAAAACATAATATACATGAGTGATATGCATATGAATATACATCAAACATACATCTCGACAAAATCTGCAATAAACATGTCATATATAGATCTACAGTCAAATATAAAAAAATCAGTATAAATGTCAATCAGTACCACTACTAGCTAGGTCCACCACCAGAGCCAGATGCATCAGTATCTTTGCGATCAGAGGTAGAACCTCTATCAAGAACAACTATCTTGGAAAAAAATGTCAGCATAAGTGCACTATCAAGTGTCTTTATATCAATATCATGAATATGTGCATCAACAGTACCCGATGTGATCATAGTGTCCAAAGAATCAAAATCTTATGACACATGTGGAGGAAGAGGATAAGGGGGAGGGGGAGGATCGGACATGGATACATGTTCATACACATGTGGAGGGGAAACCATATGAGGAGGAGGAGGATCAAACATGGATGCAGGTTCAGACACATGTGAAGGGGAAACAGGAGGAGGATCAAATGTGGATGGAGGATCAGTAGATGCTGCAACCAACTCATGTCGAGGAGAATCAGGAGGAGGAGGAAGACCATGTGGTGGAGTAGAGGATGTGTATGGCTATGCTTATGAGATAGATGTAGTGGTATCATGAGCATCAACCCTCAATGTATCTATGAGGTTGACGACACCAACAATATGATGCATCAAAATTGTCATGTCATGAGGAAAATGCCTCCATGTAGTAGAGAGCACCTCTACCCGTAATATGTCTCTAGGGGGTACATGTACCAGTTCATGATTAGTCATGACACGACATAACTCATCTGCCACCTCTAGTCAGACTCGAGTATCTGGCCTGCGTGGCATGTGGGGTCTATGTACTACTAGAGGCTACTCCTATGCCTCCTCTGTCACCTCATCCTCATGTTGGGGAGGTGCATCCCCAACATATGTGTCAATATTTAAAAAATAATAGACAATAATTATAAGACAATTGAAACAAAATGTTACAATAAACTACATGTGCATTAAATAAGACATGCAAATAAATTTATCAAAACATAACGATAATATTACCTCTCTCATCTGGAGGCTCCTCTATTATAAATAGGATGTTTGGATATCCTCTACAATCTATCCCCACATACAAATACTCTACAATATCGAGGACATTATCATTCTCACTAGACAATAAATCAAATACGCCCCTTCACACCAGAGTAATGAGAAACTCGGATTGGATCCTCTTGGGCATCAACTGCCCCCACAGGCACATATGCGCATCAAACATAGGCCTAGCAGGAAAACATGGTATCGCTAGATGAGTGGCATGAAAACTCTCAAAAAATAGTGTATACAAATCAGATGTGAAAGGGAAGAATAGTGTCCCAGAAAAAACAAAGTGACAGTGATCTAATGCATGATAAAATAGTCTCAAAAAAAAATCCTCCCACCTAATCAATTGGGGCTCCCGCAATAAACTATCTACATAATACAACATAGAGGAACCAATGTGCTTCCCATCAGATCTATATTTTTCTAATGACGAGAGCATATAACAGAGGAACCTAATTTCCTCTCTCTGAAATGCACCTATCTACAGTTGAACACCACGAACCTGGAAGTCCACAGCCAAAAGAATATCTGGACTAAAATATCTCTGGACATATGTCAGTTGGTTCTCTCCTTCAACACCAAGTGGTAGCGTAGGGAAATGGGGAAAATACACCCCCCTCCTAGACAACCCAGTGAGGAAATAGACATCCTCCTTTGTGGGATGATACTACATATCGGGGTTGACCCTAAACCCATGTCTCACATTATCCCAACGACGGATCAATTGTTGTAACAATGCAGAGTTATCCCTTATGGATGTACCCTCCTGATAAAACTTCAAGAGGAAAATATACATCAAAATTTCATGTGTATGTTGCGAAATATGGTGAGGGTAAGCCTCACTATCCTTATCCATAGCCTCCCACTCATGCACAAATGTGTATGTGTCGACCTGTCGTCACCCCGCATCCTCCTCTCATCATTTTCATATCTAATTCACATACAAATGTTGTTAGGCACATATAAAGATAAAATAAATTGTAATTATAAAAAAAAATACATATATAAATGAAGTGTATATAAAAATATCCAAAATTAATTTTTTTTGAAAAAACATATTTAAAATCAACCAGTACACTGCCAACAAATTATAAGCCACGCAGTCAGTGCTTTATCTCAAAAAAATAGCATTTCTAAGTGGTGCATCCCATAGGACTATCTGCATCGAATCGGTACTTTTAATAGCATCAATTCACCTTGTTAACAAAGACACACTACAACGCTAAAATTTATAGCGCACAAATCCACGGTGCTCTTTGTTAAATTGAAAGCACCAGTGAGCCATGTCTACTAGAGCATCAACAAGCTATCCATTGGTGATGTTTTCCTTACTACATTGTTGTGTTTGTTAAAATGATGGGCACCATTAAGATAAACTTCATTATCGCAGCTAAACCAATGTGATGTGTTACTATTAACGCATCGGTACCACCATGATAGTGGAGCACCAATGTTTTGTACCTCAGTACGTTGTTAAGGATAAAGCACCAGGAACGAGGCATCCAATGAGACGCCCCACTATGAAAAATTTGGCAATATATGTCCCGATGTGTTTCTGTATACAATATCGGTGCGTTGGATTATAATTCTTTCACCGCTACGTTAAATTTTATAAATCATTACATTAGTGGTGTCATTAGTTAAATGAAGTGTACTGGTGGGTAATGTTAAATGACACCAGTGCAATTTATTCGGTGCATGTATTTTTTTATGAATTATGGAGGTGTGTTTGAACATTGATGTGTCGGGGCATTATGTTTCGGGTATGCCCCAATGCATTTGGATAAAATTGGTGCATCTCTAGGTTAAATTTTCATATAGCGTTGATCTAGTGATGTGGTTAATGAAGTGAAATGTCTCGGTGTGGGTAGAATCCCATTGTGAGCCAATTTTGGGGAGTTATGAAGGAACCACTTCATTGTAAAATATAAATCACTAGGAACGAGGCATCCAATGAGACACCCTGCTATGAAAATTTAGGTAATATATGTCATGGTATGTTTCTGTATACAGTATCGGTGTGTTGTATTACAATGATTGCACCGCTACATTAAATTTTATAAATTATTATGTTAGTGGTGTCGTTAGTTAAGTGAAGTATACCAGTGCATAATGTTAAATGAGACTGGTGCAATTTATTCAGTGCATGTATTTTGTTTTATAAAGTATGGAGGTGTGTTTGAACATTGACATGTTGAGGCGTTATTTTTCGGGTACACCCCGGTGCAGTTGGTTAAAAGTGGTGCACCTCTAGGTTAAATTTTGTATATCATTGAGTTAGTGGTGTGGTTATTTAAGTGAAATGTATTGGTGTGGGTAGAATCCCATTGTGCATTAGTTTCGATGAATTCTGGAGGATGCATTACTTCATTTCTAATAAATCATCGTGGTGTGCTTGCTTGAATGACATTGGTCTGTGTGTGTGTGTGTGTGTGTGTGTGTGTGTGTGTGTGTGTGTGTAAGTTGCACAAAAGGCAGTGCTCAATGTTTATTTAACACATTATGCACTGCTTCGGGATGAGCCAAACCATTTGGGTGCACCGCGCGAAATTGAAAAAATAACAAATTTCAAACTAAATTGTAATTTTGATTAGATGAAAATGAAAATAAGAAGGTAATAAATAATTTACCTGGTCTCTTCTATCTTAATGAGGCATGGTTGCATCGTTGAGATGAAATACAATTTTGGGGTAATGTCCAAAGTTTGGAAATGTGTGGAATCCACCAATGGAGCTATTCAAGTCAATGTAGAGCACCATAAATAGGGTGTCTTAGGAAGAAAGGTGAGCATCGATACTTTCTTGAGAGTTTGGAAGCATGGGATGCACTGTTATAATGAAAACCAGTTTGGTAATTCTTTGTATTTACCCTACTTCGGTGTGCCTTTCAACATTTAGGCACACTGAGGTGTAATATTCAACGACACTGGTGCGATCTATTCAGTACATATAACTTTATTATAAAGTATGGCAGTGTGTTTAAACATTGACACTCGAGGGCATTATGTTTCGGGTATGCCCTGATGTGATTGATTAAACTTGGTGCACCGTTAGGTTAAATTCTATAAATCGTTAGGCTAGTGTTGTGGTTAATGAAATGTAATTTTTCGATGCGGGTATAAGCCCATCTTGCATCGGTGTAGGGGCGTTCTGAAGGACGCATCGCTTTATTTTTTTGGTAATTTATTGTGGTGTGTTATCTTGAATGGAAATGATGCATACATATATGGACACACCATCAACAGTTCTCACTATGTATTTAACACAATAGACACCGCATCAAGGCGAGTTGAACCTTTCAAGCACACTGCGTGAAATTGAAAAAAAATACCAAATTTCAAGCTAAATTGTAATTTTGATTAGACGAAAATGAAAATGAGAAGGAATAAATAATTTGCCTAATTTGTTATGTCCCATAGAGGCATGGTTTTACCATTGAGAGGAAATGAAAATTTGTGGTAATTTCCAAAATTTAGAAATGTGTGGAATCCACCAATGGAGCTATCTACATCAATGTGGAGCACCAGAAATAGGGTGTCTTAGAAAAAAATATGAGGATCAGTGCTTGCTTGAGATATTGGAAGGATGGGATGCATTGTAACAATGAAAATCAGTTTGGTAATATTTTGTTTATTTACCCTACCATGGTGCACCTTTCGACAATTAGGTGCATTGGTGTGTGTTGTTCAATGGCAGCGGTACAATTTATTCGATGCATGTAATTTTATTATAAAGTATGGCGGTGATATTGAAACATGGACACACCGGGGTGTTATTGTTCATGAACACTCTGGTGCATAGATGCCTTAAAGGCGCATCAAGAAAAAAAAAACTCTACAAAAACCTATGGTCGTCCACCTCCCCTATGAACAGTGACGGGTCGTTTCAACATTTAAGCATAGATGTGGTAGTTTTTATATGCACACCAATGTGTATGTTCCATAAAGGCACACTGGAAAAAAAAAACTCCACACAAAGCTTTGTATTCCCACCTTCGCTATAAATAGCTAAGGGAAAAAATTTCAGGGAGGTTCCATAAAAAACTCTGCAAGAAGTTGTTCTCCTTGTAGCGAAATATTCTAGTGGGATTAAAGGAGATAAAATGGAAGAGATACATCTTTTTCACATTTTCTTTTCATGGATCATGTGTTGATGTTTGGGAATGACACTCAATCATGAGTTGTTAGATACAAGGTAGTGCTTAATTTGTATGGATCTGCAATATAAACAGAGATTAACATTCACAAATCCTCAATATGCTTCCATGGTGTAAGTGACAATAAAGAGAGGGACATTTCTCAATTGTTCCCCTTTCAAACTAGTTCCTTCAAGAAAGAAATTAAATACTTGGGTTTTGTACTCCAAGAAAATGATTTGGGATTTCAAAACCAGTTTTGGTTTTGGTTGTTTCAAAAGATACAAATAAGTATTACTAGTTGTTGTTGTAGGTCACAGTTATCTATGAGGTTTAGGATAACCTTGATAAAATATGTTCTTGAAACTGCACTAGGTTAGTGGCACTCCATGGCTTACATACCATTGGGATAATAGAAAAAATTAAAGAAAGTGTTTCAGTTCCCTATGAAATGGAAACAAGGAAAAGGGGGGAATCCCTTTAGTAAAGGTGGAAAAGAATAGCTAAGCCAAAAGGCCTATGTGGATGGAGTCTAAATAATATTCATCATTTGTAAAAACATTGGTAGCAAACATTTTATGGATGCTACTCAAATTATTTATTCTTTGGCAAGAGATTATGAAATCCAAATACATATCCCCTTAAACAATTGAAGGTTGGATTATGCTTATGTTGATCTATTTTCCTGTTAAGGACAAGAGACAACCTCATAGGGTATTTTTACAGAAATTCAAAAATACCCTCTCTGTTTTTAAAGAGGTGGTGCTCCTCTATTTCTCACTTAGAAAAAACTATGACCATATTTATAAACAATGGTTTTATCATTCATCACAATAATGCCTGAGAGTGGAACATGCAAAGAAAAGATGAAAATAATGAATCTTAAATCATAAGGAAAGAAAATAGTTCATAACATTTGTATCATATTTGGCTCCATATCATGGCAACACACAACAATTTATCTATAGCAAAACATACAAAACAAAGAGAAATGAAGATGGTCCTTTCAGGGAACTTTAAATGATTTAGCAACATTCATATCATAGGGATGTAAACTTAACTCATTCTCGATATTTCAATCTTAAATATAAGTTTGAAACCGCAAAATTTATGATCCCCTGAGTTATCTCTCTATGAGATTTCAAAATATAAGTAAAAATTGAGTGTTAAACATCAAATAAAATGTGTGCAACAACTCGACAGTACATAATATATGTGATATTTAAACAAGAAATAGGGAATGTGTTCACCCTAGTGGGTTGGGATGGTGATCTAGGAGGATCCAAGAATTCTCATAGAGGTCTAGGAGGATCTGGAACATCTACAGAAGTCCAGAATGGTTCAAAAATTCTTAAAATTCAAATTTCCCAAATTCTCTTGAAAATGTCATCAATGTGTAGAGATCGTCGTTATCTTTCCAATAACACAAACAACAAGTCAAATGGAGTTCGTATGCAAAATTTATGAGTGGTCAAAGTTCCAATCGAACTTGGAAAAAGGTCAAAGGGAAAAGTAAAAAGGGTGACACATGGCACATGATTGTACAGGTGATGTATCACATGATTTGTTGGCAGGACTAGAAAAGGTACAATCCAAGTGGTCGAATCATATGTTGACAAGTGGCAAGGGATATCCAATGAGAGGCCTCCACATGGTGACCTCCCATTGGCCAATATTGGTTAGTGTTTACCAAAATAATATGGGAGTCAACTGGGGTCGAACCTGTGACCTCCCAAATTCTTAACATAGCCTCCACTACCATCGCACCATCACATGAACCTTAACCTATCTATGGCATAAATTATATTTAAATTTGTATTAAAGTTTGAATGGGTGGAAAAAGGGCCTAAGCCCTTGACCCTAGCCTTTGGTTCATTGTATACCATATAACCATGCTATATTTGTGGGAGGTCGTTTGTACATATGTTATTTATAATATATGGTTTTAACCATTTGTTAAATGGTTCAAACAAAAATGACAAGACATATGGTGGTTAGTGGGGTCTGAACCCCCTACTTTCCATATATAACCACAATATTTTAACCAATGAACCATGTATATGGTTTGTTAAAACAAACCAACCATTTTGTATTTAAATCCTACCACAAATTTTGGAAATTGGTTAAGGGGCATGCCCTATTTAATGACGCACGACTCAAGGTTATGGGAGGACATTATTTTATGCAGAGTTATGTCTTGAAGTGTGTGTCGAGGGTACAAGGGCTTTGAGGTTGCATGGAAAAGTGTGCCACGTGGTTTCGGCATGAAAATGTAAGAAGTTTATAGTCATTTTTTATGATTTTTCATAAAGAATCCAACGGTGCATTTTGTTTCTGCAATTGAGCAATGTGTCAAAAGGTCATTGTAAAACACAAGCATTGAGCATCAATAAAGAGGTCTCTATTGGAAGCAGACCCAAAGAGGTATCCCAAATTGGGTGAACTCTGTTATCCAACTTGTGTATGTGATTCCATTATTGTTGTTCATTTCAGGCTCAGTTATTTGCAAGTTATTTATCATTAAAGTGTGAATGGTTAGATAAGTTTTTATTTCACATGTAAATTATAAACAATCAAATGATCATTATTATTTCGAGGATCAAATAGATGTTTATGTGTAATTAAATTAATCAACATCTAAGGATTTTTTTGGATCAAGTTGGTATCAGAGAAGGTTTAACAAGTGTTTGCAAGTGAATGCTTACAAGATCCAAACTCAAACTTGGTAAAGGAAAACTTGCAAGTTATAAGTCCAAGATTGGAAAAATATTTAGAAGACATAAGATGGCTTCTAAAAAATGAGAAGAAGAAGATCAACCCATGATCCATGAAGAGATCAGAGTTACACTTCAATCATTGAAAGAAACAATAGATGAGTTAGAATGAAGAATTCAAAAGCTTGTAAGTGTAGAATCTTCGGTAAAAGGAGAAGGAGGAGGTGAAGGTGGTGGACCTTTAGAGCCTACTTTTCCATCCTCATCATCATCTTCTTCTAAAGCAAGTGAACATTCCTTTCATAGAAATAAGTCCTCTAAGAGGTCTGATCATAATCTTCCATTATTAAAATAGGATGTCAAATTCGAATTTCCAACCTATGATGGAAAATTGAATGCCGAGAAATTGGACAACTGGATCAAGCAAATAGAGGTATATTGCAGGGTTCAAAATATTATGGATGAGGCTTCAAAGATACAGTTAGCTACTCTTTGACTAAGTGGCACCGCCTTAATATGGTGGGAGAGTAAGATGCAAGTTGATATTGTTCAAAAGGGTAAAGTAATATCTTACAAAGATAATTTTTCTAAGGCCATAAGGAAATAATTATATCCACTAGCACATACACAAACAACAATGATCAAATGGCAACATCAAATATAGAGTAAAGGCCAGAATATTCAGGCATATACATAGGAATTAAAAAAGAATGTGTTATCATTAAGAATTCCATTGTATACTCATGAAACTCTTATGAAGTATATTGGTGGCTTGCACTCATATCGTAGTCACACTATTCTAATGTTTATCCATACTAACATTGATAAGGTGTCAGTACAAACTACACATCTAGATGCTAGTAAGGGTAAGCATGCGAGTGAATATAAGAAACCATTCAAGTTCAAGAGGAAACCGAAAGGTAAATAGAAGAGTAAGAAATCAACCACAGTGAAGAAAGATGAAGGAAGACCTGCATGATCCCATTGTAAGAAAAAGGGACATGAGGAATCACAGTGTTGGAAGTTAAATCCATAATTACAACCAAAGAAATTCAAGGATAAATGGAAGCAAAAGACTGTTACATCAACTCATCAGGATCTAGGGTCAAATTATAGAGATTAATCTAAGATCATGGCCATAGGAAGAAAAGGTATATAATCTATCAAATCAAATTCTTCATTCCAATCTACCAAAATGGAAAGTGATATTGATCAAAAGAAGAGAAGTGAGATTTCTCATGTCAGAGTTATAGTCAAGCACACAAAGGTAGATACTTTATTTGGCAATGGATCCCAAGTTAACCTAATATCTGAAGTGATTGTTAAGAAGTTGGGTTTAAATATGACACCTCATAAGAAGCCATATCCATTAGGATGGGTTTGTGAAGATGCTAAGTTGCAAGTGATGAAACATTGTAATATCAAGTTTTCAATTATAGCTCGGTTATTTGACGAGGTTGAGTTATATGTTGTACCTCTCGAAATTTGTGGCATTGTCTTGGGTAATCCATATTTTTTTGAAAGGAAAGTTGTATTCTACCGAGAAGAGAACAAATATCATCATTTCAACGATGGGGTTGAATATATTATCAGAGCTCATCGTATCAAAACTAATGTTTCTTTAGTGAGAATAGGGAAAATGAAGAGACTCGTGAGTGCAAGTAAATATTTTGTTCGTATGGTAGTGAAACAGAAAGAAGAAGATGTACCAAATGATTTATTGGGTTGTGATCTATATCGTAAACATGAATTGGTCAAAATCATATCTAATTATGATGAGTTATTTCAGGAACCTTCAGGGTTGACTCCTAAAAGGGAGGTAGAACATGAAATAAATTTGCAACAAGATGCTCCTCTTCTGAACATTGGAATGTGTAGGTCAGCAGTGATCGAGAATGAATAAATTAAGAAGTAAGTGCATGAGTTGCTTGATAAAGGAATTATCAGGCCAAGCTCCTCTCTGTGTGTTTCCCCTATTGTATTAGTTCCGAAAAAATATGGCACGTGGAGTATGTGTATTTATTTTCGAGCACTAAACAAGATTACGGTAAAGAACTGTTATCCTCTTCCCAGAATTGATGACTTATTGGATCAATTTCACTAAGTTGGATTTGAGAAGTGGTTACCATCAGATCAAAATTGCAAAAGATGACATATAGAAAATTGCTTTCAATACCAATCAAGGCTTGTTCGAATGGTTGGTTATGACATTTGAGTTATGTAAAGCACCTACAAAATTTATGAGGGTAATGAACGATGTGTTCAGGCCTTACATAGATGAATTTGTTATCGTCTACTTAGATGATATATTGATCTTTAGTCAAATATGGGAATATCATATGATGTATGTCAAGAAAGTGTTAAGAACCTATACCAAATCTGCAAATATACTTCAGAAATAACCAAGAATAAACCAAACCATTATGTCTGCCAAGGAAAGTGCTTCGATACCACTTGTTAAGAACCAGAATAGATCTACAAATATAATCACCACAAATATTGAATACACAATATATCCACAGAGCAAGATAGAAGAACAATATGCAAAATCTCTTTTATTACTATCAAACCCTTAGGGTAGGGCAACACCATACAATGGATCCTATTATGGAAGAGATCCTCTCCTGTTCACTTGCCTCTTCAAGGGGGCATCCTCCTATTGAGCTATCGCTCCAAATACAATAATTATCTTCATGTACCATTACATTGCTTGAACCCCTTTATATAGTACTACCATCACCTAAGAACATTATAGAGGAGGAATCTTCTAGAAGTAGAACCTTCTA
Source organism: Picea glauca (assembly GCA_000966675.3). Taxonomy (NCBI): domain Eukaryota; kingdom Viridiplantae; phylum Streptophyta; class Pinopsida; order Pinales; family Pinaceae; genus Picea; species Picea glauca. Next base: position 365,913 of record JZKD02S1674086.1, on the reverse strand, counting down.
AGAAGTCCTCTTACATTTATTATATCTAACTACATTTATGATGCATTAACCCACGAAAATCAATAGTCATATTATTATGTGCATGAAAATTCGTTATATCGTCTTGGGAAGCTATGTATACCCAAGGATGAAAGAGTGAATGTAATTAGAGAATCTCATACATCTCTCATCTCTGGTCATTTTGGGATTGGTAAGACAGTAGCATAATTACAAAGGTATTGTTATTGGCCTCGGATGAACGAGACAGTTTCCAAGTATATCAAAGAGTGTGTTATGTGTTCCATAAGCAATCCTAGCAACAGAAAGCTAGGATTACATATGCCACTTACAGTACCTTCTCAACCATGGGAAAGTATCTCCATGGATTTTGTAGGGGGTTTTCCAATGTCCATGACAAGTCATGATTATCTATATGTTGTGGTGGAAAGATTCAGTAAGATGTGTATTTTGATGCCATGCAAGAAATAGGTCACAAATGAACATACAACGCAAATGTTCTTTACTAATGTATGGGTTCATTTTGGACTTCCTACATCTATTATGTCATATCGAGACTCTTGTTTTTTGGGCAAGTTTTGGTCTCATTTATGGGAGCTAATGGACACTAAGTTAAAGAAGAGCACAGTTTTCCATCTGCAGACAGATGCACAGAAATAGATGGTAAACAAAATAGTGGTGCATCTACTTCGAGGATACTATAAAAATCATCCTAAGTTATGGGATGAATAGTTTCCTTATATACAGCATGCCTATAATCATTCCATGCATTCGTCTACTCAGAAAACTCCTTTTGAGGTATGTTCAGGGTACTTCCCTAAATAACCTATGGAATTCATTTTTGGAGAAGCAAGTAAAGAATATGGACATGATGATACAGATAAAGCTAAAAGTTTCATTCAAAAATTTCAACAGGTACATCAAGAAGTACAAGAACAATTGGAGAATATCCAAGCCAAGTATAAGGCAAGGCATGATAAACATCAGGTTTATCATCAATTTGAAGTCGGTGATCAAGTATGGTTACATATTAGCGAATATAGAATGAAAGGTGAAGGTAAAAAGTTAGGACCAATCTCATATGGTCCATTCATGAACTTGGATAAGATTGATACTAGCTCCTTTTGTTTAGATCTACCAGCCTACATTGAAATGTACACAGTGGTAAATGTTGATAATTTGAAGCTTTATGAGCCTCATATGATTATGGATGAAGATGAAAATATTCAGGTTCCAGTAGTTGATGATTTTTTCTCCAGCATATTTAGACGAGCTATAGAAAGATGGTATTCTTGATAGAAGAATCAAGACTTCACAACAAGGTGATGTGGAATATCTTTGAGTTGGTCTTAAAGGGGTAAAACCAAGTAAGGAAAAATGGATGGAGATCGGAAGGGTGAGGGAACTCTACCCTCACCTAGTTGCTAAGTAATCAAAACTTTTGGCAATCCAAAAGGATTCCAATGTGGATGAATTCTCCAGGAGGATCCAGGAATTCACATAGAGGTCCAAGAAGATCTGGAACATCCACGAAGGTCTAGAATGGTTCAGAAATGCTCAAAATTCAAATGTCACAAATTCTCTCAAAAATTTTATCAATGTGTAGAGAAATTCAAACAAACTTCGTATGCAAAATTTATGAGCGGTCAAATTTCCAGTCAAACATGGAAAAAGGTCAAAGGGAAAAGTAAAAAAGGTGACATGTGTCACCACTGCAAGGGTGACACATAGCACATGATTGTACAGGTGTTTGGCAGTTGACTGGGTAAGATACAATCCAAGTGGTTGAATCATATGTTGACAAGTGGCAAGGGATAGTCAGTGAGAGGTCACCACATGGTGACATCCCATTGGCCAATATTGGTTAGTGTTTACCAAAATACTATGGGATTCAATGGGGGTCGAACCCGTGACCTCCCAAAGTATTAACATAGCATCCACTACCATCACTCCATCACATGAACCTTAATCTATCTATGGCACAAATTATATTTAAATTTCTATTAAAGTTTGAATGGGAGAAAAAAGCATTCAGGACCTAAGCCCTCCACCCTATCCCTTAGTCCATTGTATACCATATAACTATGCTATATTTGTGGGAGGTTTTTAATACATATGGTTTTAACCATATGTTAAATGGTTCAAACAAAAAGGATGGGATATATGGCAGTTGGTGGGGCTCGAACCCTCGACTTTCATGAGGATTCCATATCCTTCCTTCGCATGGTAATTAGGTCTAATGCAGGGTGTGGATGTAGGGGGGATTTTGACAAGAGTATTGTGACCCTGCATCCGTACTACTAAGAGGCCCATAAGTGGGAACCCACAAAGGGAAAAACATATGTGGGTAGAAGACTTAAAATGTATCAAAAGATTCCTAATGAAAATACCTTGAATGCTTCTACAATGTGGAAATCATGTTAGGGTCCTAACCCGCACATAGGTAGAACAATATATTCGGATGTAATAAAGGTCAATATTAATAAGGCCTTTCAATAAAATAGAATAAGGCGTATGTAAGAAGACCTAATATAAGCTTCCGCTTCTAGAAGGATCTTCCTCTAGATGCTTCTCTTGATAGACATATTTAGTATAAATAAGGGTCGAGGGTATGAAAACCCTAGCTTGGAGATTATTGTAACAGAGCACTGCTCGACTGGAGTTTTCCCCCTCGAAGAGGCCCGTGAACGTTTCTTTCTGAATCAAAGTGTTATTTATGTTGTTGTTCTTATATCATTTATGTGTTATTGTGGAGATTATGCTGGTTATATTACTATTGTTCTGCCATTTCTAGCATTTTATTTCTGTTATGCATACTTTTTATATCTGGTATATTACAAGTGGTATCAGAGCACTTTCCTTGGCATAAATTGTGGGAAATTTGTTTTCAGGGTAGATATGTATTCCGGCGTCTTTAAGCCACAAAGATCTGTCATTACGCACATAAACCCGCGGTTGAGGGATTCATACACACAGGAAATACAAGTGGTTCTTAAGTGCACATCTGTTGGCCATCCTTGTAACCCTTGTTGGTACCCCTTCGAGTGGTATCGCATCAGACAGCACCTATGTACGGATCGGCCTAGATTTCCTAAAGCCCTCTTTAGATAAACCGATCAGTTGCCTTATTGTTATAGTGCCACCGAGAATAGCACTCGGGAAGATACTCTCTAGTACCTGGGTAGTCGGGTAGTACGGCTAAGGGTACGGTCTATCATCCTTAGTTAGTTCCCTGAGATATTGGGCCGAGTACTATTGTTGGACCCTGCATGTATATCAGAGAGCTATAGCATAGGGAAAACCCTTGTCTGTAGAACCCTTGAATACCTAACCCTTGGGGGATAGAAACATAAACAAATTAAAACAGACAAGATCTGTTGTCGCGCAACTATGTTCGGGTTGCCAAATCACTACACTTTTCTTACTGGTTAAGCATTTAGGGATTTCATCGCTGCAGTATTCTTCAGACTGGAGTATAACTCCGCAGGTGTTAGAAAAAAAAAATCTGAAAAAAAATCCACCATTATTTGAGACCTATTCCATTGGATTCATCTCTTCTCCCTTATCACATTCATCCATATCATTTTTTGGAGAAAAAAAATTGACCCCGCCTGCCCCTTTTCAATTCACCCATCCTCATGGCCCATACCTATAGCCAAGACCTAGAAGCTCACTTCAACACCTTGCAATCTGGTCTCCTTGAGACCCAAAAGGAAGTGAAACAACTCAGTGCCAATGTTGCCTCCATCAATACAACCATCAATACAACCATCAATACAACCATAAATACAACCATGCAATCCTCAATGGAGGAAGTCAAACAAGAACTCACCACCCAACTTGAATCTGTCTTTGCATCACTCTGCACCAAACTAAAGATCCCTACAGATGACCCTTTCTCTGACGCACCTCCAAAGACTGAAGGTGAACATTCCTCCCATTCCCATACCTTTCAGCACCATCACTTTCAACGTGACCTACACCTTCTGCAGGTGGATGTGACCAAATTTGATGGCTCAGACCCCACTGGTTGGGTAACCCAAATGGAACATTATTTCTCTTATACGGCATTACAGATGACCTGTCCAAACTCAGATATGGTGTTCTCCATCTAGATCAAGAACATTGGAAATGGTGGCAATGGAGAAAAACTTCTCGTCAAGGGTATATTGCTTGGACTCAATTTGTGACTGAGCTTTATGAACGCTTTAACACTGACACCAACCATTTGGGTTGTTTGAAAAATTTGAAACAATCAGGAACAGTAGAAGAATTCATCGCTGCCTTTGAGCACCTGGATTTTCGAACAGAGGGCTTGACTGATGTTTTCTTTCGAGAGTGTTTTATCAGTGGCCTCAAGGAGGAAGCTACTAAAAGAGATAAAGAAGCACAACAGGTTGTATCCTCTCAAAACCGAAAACCCTCCTTTATCCCTCGCCCTAAATCCCACTACTCCCTTCGCCCCATTAAAGATCCAAAAATTGACCAGGGCTGAAATGGTTGAATGCCAACTCAAAGGCCTTTGTTATAATTGTGATGACAAATATTTCCTGGGCCACAAGTGTAAGGAACAAAAGATTTTTATGGCCATCTCTGAGGATATTTCAGAAGAGGATGTTGAAACTCCCCTTGCGTCTGAGTCACCTGAAATCACTGACATAACCCCTCCCTCAAACCCTCTCGAAGTGGAACAGGTCATTTCCCTCAATGCTCTCACTAGCTTCTCCGCTCCCCAAACCCTCAAGTTAATCGGTTACATCAAGCATCGGAAGGTCATCATTATGGTTGATAGTGGAAGCACCCATAATTTTATTCATCACCGCATTGCCCAAGAAACTCATTGCTACATCCATGTCGTCAACAATTTCCAAATCATGATTGCCAATGGTGGTTCCATGAAATGTGGAGGGCACTATGAAAATGTTTGTCTCCAAATCGGTGACTGCCACCTAAAATCCCATATGTTTGCTATCGACATGGGCAGTTGTGACACTGTGTTGGGCACAGACTGGCTAAGGACTTTGGGTCCCATTATCATGGATTTTAAGGAATTAACCATGCAATTCAACCAGGAAGGCCACCAGTATAAATTCCAAGGAATCATTGTTGGTTCACCTGAGATCATTAGTTCCCATCGCATGGAAAAGTTGCTCAAAAAAGGTCATTTTGGTGTCATTACCCAACTCCATGCCATACAAGCAACAGAGACACCCCCCCGTGTTGCAAGACCTCCAAGTCCTCCTTTCTAAACATTAAATGATATTTTCCACTCCCCAAGGACTCCCTCCTTCCTACGGTGTTCATGACCATTCCATTCCCCTTGTACTCGGAAGCCTTCCTCCCAATATTCGTCTATATCGCCACCCCTTTTCATAAAAAAATGAAATTGAGAAAATGGTCAAGGAACTCCTTAATGCAAGCATTATTCTCCCTAGTACGAGCAATTACCCTTCTCCTGTAGTCATGGTCCTGAAGAAAGAAGGTTCTTGGAGAATGTGTCCCGACTTCCGTGCCCTCAAAAAACTGACCATTAAAGACAAATTTCCCATTCCTGTCATTGATGACCTCCTGGATGAATTGAGTGGCAACCAATTCTTTACTAAACTTGATCTTTGCTTGGGATATCACCAAATATGTTTGAAAGAGGTTGACATTCCCAAGATGACCTTTCGAACTCATGAGGGCCACTATGAGTTTTTGGTCATGCCCTTTGGCTTGTGTAATGCCCCCTCCACCTTCCAAAGCCTCATGAATCATGTCTTTCGTCCCTTTCTCCATCATTTTGTCTTAGTTTTCTTTGATGATATCCTCATCTATAGCAAAACCTGGACATACCATCTTACTCATGTGGATCGAGTTCTCCATCTACTCTCTCAGCAACAACTTTTCCTAAAAAAGTCTAAATGTGCTTTTGGTGCCTTAGAAGTAGAATACTTGGGTCATCTGGTTGGCAAGGATGGCATCAGGGTGGATCCGAAAAAGATTGAAGCTATGCAAGACTGGCCGCACCCAAAGACTCTCAAAATCTTGCATGGATTTCTGGGCTTAACAGGGTATTATCGCAAGTTTGTTAAGAATTATGGAAAGATTGTAGCACCTCTCACTGCTCTCCTCAAAAAGAACTCTTTCACTTGGACTCCAGCTGCTACTTAATCTTTTCAAACCTTGAAGATGGCCATGTGCACCACTCCGGTTCTGGCCCTTCCTGATTTCACAAAGACCTTTGTGTTGGAATGTGATGCCTCAGGGAAAGGAATCGGTGTTGTCTAATGCAAGAGGGTTGACCTTTGGCCTTCACCAACAATCAACTATCTGAAAGGAATCTGGGCAAACCCATCTATGAAAAGGAAATGTTGGCTATTATGCATGTCGTTGATCTATGGTGCCCTTATCTCTTGGGGAAACGTTTCCAAATTAAAACAGACCATCAAAGCCTCAAGTACTTTATGGAACAACGCATTTCCTCCCCAGAGAAAAAAAAATAGGTGACTAATCTCTTTGGATATGATTATGAGATCATTTACAAGAAAGGAAAAGACAATGTGGTTGCGGATGCACTGTCCCAAAAATATGAAGAAGAAGGATCCCTTTTTTCTCTTTCCTTCATTGTACCTGATTGGCTCCAAGTTGTTCACCAGGAATGGCTACAAGATCCCAAAAGTTCCCATCTGATCCAGCAATTGCAGACCAATGCTCCAGCTCCCCCAGGGTACTCTTGGCTCCAGGATGAGCTTTGATACAAAGGTAGTTTGTATTTAAGTAAACAATCAAAGCTTAAATCCACGGTACTTTATGAACTTCATGCTACAGCCACAACGGGGCACTCCGGGTTCACCAAAACCTATGACAGGGTGAAACGTTCTTTTTCCTAGGATGGTATGAAACATGACATCCGTAATTTTGTCGCTGAATGTGATGTGTGTCAATGCAACAAGGGAGAAACCGTCAAATCTCTGGGCACACTACAACTGCTTCCGATTCCACCTGTTATTTGGAAGGATATCTATATGGACTTTATTATTGGCTTACCAAATCGGGAAATAAATCAGTGATAATGGTGGTTGTGGATCGCCTTTCCAAGTATGCTCATTTCTATGCTCTTCAACACCCATTTACTGCATCCACGATGGCTCAAATTTTCATGGACCAGGTCTTCAAGCTTCATGGCATGCCGCACTCTATTGTTTCTGATCGTGACCCAACTTTCACAAGAAATTTTTGGCAAGAACTGTTCAAGCTACAGGGCACCCAATTGCATCTCAGCACAGCTTATCATCCCCAGACTGATGGTCAAACGGAAGTTGTCAACAAGTGTTTAGAAACATATCTGAGGTGTTTTGCCTCTAAAAAGAAAAATCAGTGGGCTCAATGGTTACCCCTAGTTGAATGGTGGTACAACACTTCCTACCATACAGCTACACGCATGACTCCTTTTGAAGTGGTATATGGATAGAAGCCACCTTCAGTTCTCTCATACTTACTGGGTACCTCGAAGGTCCAGGTGGTTGACCAAACACCTATAGTTCGAGAGGATATTCTCCATACCCTCAAAGAGAACTTGTTCATGGCATAGAATCACATGAAGCAACAAGTAGATCAAGGTCACTCTGAACGTCAATTTACAAAAGGGGATTAGGTGTTTCTGCGACTGCAACCATACAAGCAAACTTCCCTCAAGGCAAAGCATTGTTAGAAGCTAGTGCCCAAATTTTATGGTCCTTATAAAATTCTCAAGCGTGTGGGACAAGTCGCCTATCAGTTATCTCTACCCAGTCATTCGAAGCTACATCTTGTTTTTCATGTTTCATGCTTAAAGAAGGTGATTGGAACTAGGTGCCAAATTCAAACCAACCTTCCTGAGTTAGCTGAAGAAGGATCCATTTGGCTATATCCAGAAGCAGTTTTGGACCAGCGTGAGTGTTGCCTACGTTAGAGAACCATCAAGGAAGTGCTAGTCTAGTGGAAAGATACAACTCCAGCAGATGCCACTTGGGAACCAGCTACCATTCTGCAGCGGTTTCCACATCTCAAGCCTTGAGGACAAGGTTGTTTTTAAGGGGGCGGACATGTTAGGGTCCTAACCTGCACATAGGTAGAGAAATATATTCGGATGTAATAAAGGTCAATATTAATAATGCCTTTCAATAAAATAGAATAAGGTGGATGTAAAAAGACCTAATAGAAGCTTCTGCTTCTAGAAGGATCTTCCTCTAGATGCTTCTCTTGATAGACATATTTAGTATAAATAAGG
>JZKD02S1674086.1:299695-333573 GCA_000966675.3 Picea glauca | reverse complement strand
AACCGAGATAGTGAAAAAATGTCTGGAAGGATACCTTCATTGTTTTGTCTCTGATAAACAAACACAATGGTTCAAATGGTTACCCTTGGCAGAATGGTGGTATAACACTTCCTTTGCTTACCCTTGGCAGAATGGTGGTATAATATAATGGTTCAAATGGTTACCCTTGGTAGAATGGTTACCCTTGGCAGAATGGTGGTTGCTTTGTATGAAACTGACATGGAAGAGTCCACACCCCGGGAAAAGGAAAAGAAGTTAAAGGATGAAGAGTATGTCTTTTAGATAGTGGTTCTTCCAAACACATGATCGGGTAGTACAAGACAACTCAAATGGGACAGCAACAGCTAGACACCAGGTTTGCATATCAGGTTTGATCTTTCTTATTTCTAAATCTTAAGTAAGTGTTGTAACTAGAATAACAATATTCAGAGTTCCATTACTATCAAATGTTTATACTCACTTGAATGTTGTTGATACAATGATTATTAAGTAAATACTCATTGTTTAGTATTAATTATGCACTTGTTTGCAAAATGAAATTGATCTCCTCTAGGAGATGTTATTGGTTGTTGTTACTCTTTTTTTGGGCAGGTCACAAGTATTTAGCTGAGACATGGAGCATACTATCTAGACATAGAGTTGTGTACATGAATGTACACATCCATGTAATGAAGGAGAAGAGGACGAAGTCAAAACTTTCTGGAAAGAAGGGCACTTTTGCAGGATACAAAGTATCTCATATGGAGATTGATTGTAAGGAGCAGAAGGCTCTCAAGTTGACCATACATATCCCTCTAGTTCATTTGATCACTCTTCATATCATCAAGAAGAATAAGTAGAGCCAAAAGGGCCTACCCAGGATCGTTGTTGTGATCATGAAGAGACCAACATGGTCCTGTGATACTTTGCAGGATGCAAAGGGGGATACAGATATATGGAATTAATGATACATATCATGAGGAGGAGAAGATGGCTCCACCAGTGGTGAGGAAGGTGGCCCCACCAAGTACCATCTTAGAAGGAGCTATAGTTTAGATGGATTCATCCCTCACGATCCAGTAGAGAGGAGCGATCTCCTCAGGAAATTTCATAGGAGATTAGACTTCAGAGGAGGTCAGCACATGCAGAGGGAGCAGATGGATCCAAAAATTATATAGAATAAAAGGGATTCAAGCCCCAGAGGGAGCATGAAAACTCAGAGTGAGCCTGATCTGAGAGAGATTCAGTTGACTCAGAGGAAGATCAGATCATTCAGAGGAAGTTCCGCCTCAAATTCAGGGGGGAGAGAGAGAAGTCTTCCAGGACTGACAGACAGATACCATGAGTTGAGGAGGATATATCATAGTTTCATAGGCTTATAGAATATGTGAGATATCCTAGGAGGATTTCCTTGTTTCAATAGAATTTTCTACAGTGACAGAGGAGGTATCCATTCAAAAGGACTCAAATTTTTGCCTCAGTTATAGAGAGAGAAACAGATCACACAAGTTTCCATCTATGTGGTGTTGATGAGGAAGATCATTGATTCAAAACCTTCCACTTATGAGGAAGCTACTAAGCAGCAAGTGTGTGGAAGGATGTCATGATGGAAGAGAATCAGTCCATCATGAATAATGATGTGTGGAAAGTATCTTTGAGACTAGTAAGGAAGACAGTGATGACTTCCAAGTGGATCTACAAGATCAAGCATGTTGCAGATGGCAGCATAGAAAAGTACAAAGCAAGATTTGTGGCTAGAGGATTCTCCCAGCAAGAGGGAGAAGATTATGACGAGACACTTGCTCCAATATCCAGAATAAGTGTACATAGAACATCTAGAGGATACATGAGAAGGATTCTAATGTTTGCAGATTGAAGAAATATTTTTATAGGCTCAAGCAGGCATTAAAGGAAGGATATGCCAGACAGTTATTTTAATGAGTTTGGGGATGGTTTCCCCTTGATAAAAAATTTCTTACAGGGGATGAGAATCTCAGATATGGGTTCAAGAGGGAACTCACTTCAAAGTTCGAAATTAAGGATCTCAATCCGATGCACTATTTCGTGAATTAGAGGTGTGGCAGAGGCCATATGAGATTTTACTTAGCCAAGGAAAATATATTGTAGATATCCTGCATAGATTCAGGATGATGGGCTGCAAGTCCATGGCCACACCTATGTTGACAAATATGAAGCTCTTGAGTGATTCAAATTCAGATTTGGTGGATCCCATGATGTACAGACAGTTGATCAAATCCTTGATGTACCTAGTTAACACTAGGAGGGATATATGTTTTCCAGTGAGCATTCTCAGTGAGTACATGGTTGAGCCTAGACATGTACATTGGATAGCATCAAAACATGTGTTGAGGTACCTACATGGTACAGTTGGATATGGATTGAGATATGTCTCAGATGGATATGTGAAGTTGCAGGGTTATACAAACTTTGAATGGGTAGGGAGTGCAGTGGACCGAAAAATCACATCCATATGTTGCTTCAGTTTGATATCAGGTATGATCTCATGGTTAAGTAGGAAGAAGACATCAGTGGCACTCAGTATAGCAGGGGCAGAGTATATTGCAGCTAGTGTTGCAAATCGTGAAGCAGTGTGGCTTCGGAAGTTGCTTCCAGGGATATTTGATCTAGAATTGGAGCCAATTTTAATACAATGTGACAATCAAAGTTGCATGAAGCTTTCATAAAATCCTATATTTTCATGACAAGTCAAATAATATAGAGATCAAATATCATTACATCTGAGACATGGTGTAGAGAGGAGTTGTGGAACTCTGGTACATATCCACAGATGAGCAGATAGCGGACATTCTCACCAAGCCTATGGCTAGAGTGAAGTATGAGTACTTCATAGACAAGATTGGCGTGATGTAGAATGCCCACCCTTGTTGAGATGGAGGTGTGGTTTTTCTCCTCTAGCCAACCAACCCTTTTGGCCAAGGGTTTCATAGATCAGTCATGTGAGGTGACTAAGACATCATAGTGTAGTCATAAGACTACGAAAGTATGGGTGCTACTGGACATCATGCTAGTAGTTGTGTGCTACTAGTGTATTGATACATATTCATGAGACTATGGCAATGATTGTGTATCACTGGACAGTAGTTGTGTACTACTACGGTGGTTGTGTACCACTGGCGGTGATTGTGTATCACTGGAAAGTAGTTGTGTACTACTATAGCGGTGGTTGTGTACCACTAGCGATGATTATGTATCATTGGACAGTATTTATGTACTACTATAGTGGTGGTTGTGTACCACTGGTGGTGGTTGTGTACCAATGGATAGTAGTTGTGTACTACTATGACAGTAGTTGTGTACTACTATGACTTGATAGTAGTTGTGTCCCATTAGATGGCATTGTAGTAGTTGTGTGCCACTAGTTGATTGGCATGGAGACTACCCGACCGCTTGGAAGTAGTTGTGTGCTATTGTTCGATCGCAACATATTAATGGAGACTAAGATCGATGATTTTAGCTACCGATGGCATGGTTGAATTTGTTTGATACTATTTAATTGCAGAGCAGTCAGTGGACTACCAGAAAAAGACATCATGAAAAATACCTCCCTAACTAAGAGGGAGTGTTGATGTTTGGTATTTGTGGGAGGTATGTTCCCTCCTAGATGACCTATCTTAGATGAGAATAATATTCTGGAAGCAAGAGAACCATTGAACAAATGTGGAAATATCCCAGAAGAGAAGTCGGCCCAGAAGAATAAAGAATAATGAAGTGACACCATCCCAGAGGAGAATTCGGACCAGTAAGGAGGTCAAAGAAGACTATAAATACAAGGTGCCTTATCTCATTTGATACACTCACTCACACTCGCTCATCCACAAAAAAGGAAGCCACAAATCTAAGAAAGGTGACGCAACAACTGCAGTAGCAGAATTTTCTTATTTTTCAGTCTTTGTGGTAACTCTTTCTTGTGCGTTACCCTTAGTAGAGGTGCACTATTCTCGTATGGTGGTGTTGTTGCAGCTGGGGTGGTATTTATGGTTGTATATTTAGATAGCCATTGTGCTAGGGTTTATATGTTGGTTCATTGTTGGAGTTATTTGGACGGAATCTCTCTAAGAAAGGTTGGTTGGGTTTTCCCCCATTTGGGGTTTTCCTGGGATAAATTATTGTGTCTTCTTGTGCTTGTTATTGCTTTTCTTATTTTTAGTACATGATATGAATGCTAAAGTGAATAAAATCTAACAGAAGAGGGGGGATCTTACGAGGTTTTCCATGGAGAGAGAGAGAGAGAGAGAGAGAGAGAGATCGTCACCTCTATTACTTCCCTCACTTGATGTCCCTATCAGAGAAAGTGTCATAATCAAGACTCATTGTTTACATTGGTCGTATCCACGAAATGCATTGAAGTTTCCAATGGGTTAGCTCGAATGATTTGAACAAATTGTTGAAAGGAAATTTTTTCCTTAAGGTCCCCAATTCTAGTGACACTTAGGTTTGAGTCCCACTAAGCCCCTTTGGGTTACCAGTTGTTATTTTGGATTTCAATTGAATAGGTGAAGTTAGATTTTCCTTGGAAAAATAATAACTAATTATTTAATTTTACTTTTTACACAAAAACTAGGAGATTTATATTAGCCAAAATGGTGTGGTCGAGGCTCGCAAGGTCAAGATTTATTTCCTTATTGACATGAGTTACATAGTAAAAATATTCAAAGACTATTTCCAGAGCTTAGCAACCCATAATCAAAAATCACTAGCCTAATTTCCAGTTGTCCAAGAAAACTACATCCCATAAGCCCTTACAATAATATATTCTTACAAATTGTTGGCATAGTAATCAACAAGAACAATACATGATTATGTTGTATTTTGAGCCTAACTTCTTGTCACCATTGATTGGGATGTTGGAGTTTTTTTCTTCTTCCCAACTACCGTCCAACCTACATTTAGAGATAGTGGGGTCAACGCAAATCTTGTCATTCCCACGTTTTTTGGATTTGAAGGTTCAGAATTTTCTGATGCCTCAACTTGATCGGCCTCATCTACCCAACTTGTCAAAGGAATGGAGTTGGGGTGAACATGTCTTTCTTTTCTAAAATCAAGAGAAGTTGAATCCTCTTTTATTTCTCAATCTTTCGAGTTGTTTCTTGTTGCATTTCAGATTGCTCTATAGTCTTTGTTGATACCTTGGTGTCCTATATTTCAAATTTTGAATCATCTAATGGAGGTTCTAGAATGGGAAAATCCTCATTGGATGGAGCATAATTGGGTTTCAATGAATCCACTTTGTACCCTTCCTTGGGAGGGTCTGCATTTGAAGAATCTTCCCTGGAAATAAGCAGATGATCAATGTGGTAGCCAACCCACTAGGTTGATTTATGTTTTTTTCGAGCTTTCTTATAACCTCTAGGGCATTGGGTTGCTAAGTGACCTGTGTCAGAAAAGGTTATACATCGTAAAGTGATTTTTTCATAATCCATATTTTGTGTCCACAAATAGTTATCCCTCGTCAATATTATTTCAGTCGAAAACCCTTTGTTGAAATCCATTTCTACACAAATCTGAGCATAAGTGTAGGTGTTGTAGTTTTTTATTCCATGGCTTCTAAAATGAAACCTTCCTAAAGAATTTTTGATGGCGTGGAGAGAGGTTAAACCCAAAAAATGCAGAGGCAAATTTGGGACCCTAACCCAGACATGTGTCGAAGATAACAAATCCTTCGGAGGGATACCAAACCTTCATACATAAACTGGAACTACCCCAGAACCAGGGACCGAAACTAAAGATCAAATCTTTATCTTCTTGAAGATCGAACTTGGAAATGAAATCCTTGAGAATAGGGGTGAATGAAAACACCATCTTTCAAAACTGGCAACCAAGATCTCGACATCCAATTATGAAGGTTAACAAGATGAGGCTAGAGACCACTAAAACGAAAAATGAGAGTGATGGAGTTTAGACGAGTTATCTTAGAAATAGTGTACTTACTTGTAGGAATGGAAGGAGATGAAGCCTCCTGCACCAAACAAGAAGGAGCAACAGTGTTTATCTTGATGATATCACGGAAGGAGCTACCTTGAATGAAAGTGGAACCAGAGGAAGAACCCCCTAAGAGGGAACATCGGTGACCCACCAAAAAACCAAAAATAGGCAGATATGTGACTTGAAAAATCAAAAACACCGAGGAACTACCATTAATGTATAAAGAGCTACAACTGAAGGGAATCGCACATAATGGCCCCAATAACTAATTATTTTATTAAGGAATTTGTTCATTATTATTGTTCATACTTAAATTATCAACAGTAATATCACTAACCTATTATGTTGTTAGTATTTCCTTTGTATCAAATTTATCATAAGCCCATTGCTTGGAAACTAATTTATAACATATGAATACTTTGAGGTTTATCTCTCATTAAAAGAAAGAATAGATCTATGAAATATACATCAATAGTACATAAAAAAATTGCTTGAATAGGTGAAATTAAACGGTAAGCACTTTTAGATTTCATTGTTGAGATTCATATTCAAATTTCATAAAGGATTTTCATGTGTTAAGGCATGAATATATGTAATTTATATTGTTAGTGTGGAGGTTGAGTTTATAGCTCCCCACAAATCAAAAAACATGTTTACAAATACCAATGAAAATCAAAAGCATGTGACTTCAATTCACCATTTTATGTGATGTCATAACATTCCCTTGTTAAAAATACCATAAAAAATGGAAAGCTTGTGACTTCAATTCACCATTTTATGTGATATCACAACATTCCCTTGTTAAAAGGACTAAAAAAAAGGTTTAATAAATTACATCACCAAAAAGATTTGTGACTTGAACAATTTTGATTTTCAAAAATATTAGCTAGAAGAGAAATGCATGGTTCAAATTCAAGTATAAACTTCTTTTATTCGAGTATAACACAAAAATATATCAATGTTATTTGGTCACCTTATTAATGACATGGAACCAATACAATATTTCGATGTTGAGATGAAGGGAAATTATCTAATGATGTATTAAGAGTTGATTAGATTGGAGAAAGGAATATGTATTGTGGCTAGCCTACCTTGACGGGCTTGAAGGATCATTAATATATACGTTGCATGACTCATTATTTCATGATGATTGCAGCTATGTGAGACACTCTCCAGCTTACAAACCTATGAGATGTGGATCATTGCAGCTATGTGATTATTTCTCCAGCTTACAAACCTGAGAGAAATCCCCTAAGAAGGGTACGCGGTTGCTACCTGAGACAGAGTTGGAACGTAGAGATGACCTCCTCCATTGAGAGAGTTGAGAAGAAATCCAGATGATTATCCAGTGGGAAAGGCGATCTATTGAGTTAGACGTGCATGTGGCTGAGCACAAGGTAAACGTGTGAAATCCCAAAGTGTTGGGTGCATTGTCATGTGAACAAAAATGAAGATGATGTATTAGCCTCCTCTGAGCAGCAAAGTTGACGAGAAACTCCACATGATTCTCATGTGTGAGGCAGTGGGAAAGAAGATCTGTAGAGTGGACGAGCACAGGTGAACGTGTGAAGATCTGGTTCTTCTGTGTAATGCAATGATCTAGAGATATGGACATCCCTATGGATGTGCCCCTAGTGGATGAGCACTAGTGGGTGTATCAGATCCCTTGTTATATTGTTCAAGAGTCAGACATGCCTGTAACCCTAATTGTAATGTAAAGGGTACAGGTCAGCCCCACCTTAATGTGATTAGTAATAAATGTAAAAGATAATTAATCTGGTTAATGTTAATTATAATGTGACTTAGAGAGGTCGGTCCTGTTGTGCCAATAGACACTTATGTTGATAGGACAAGTCTAATATAAGTAAAGGAAGATTCCCCATTGTGGAATCATATCCTTCACACTATTTTGGAAATCTCAGCAAGTACACTCACTTGGGAAAAGTGTGCACCTATCTTGGGCGCTAGACTTCTAGGGTTTGAGCACCCTCTTGTGTGTTAGGGTGTGTCTTGGTGGTGAAGGTATTTCTCTTGAGGAATATAGCAAAGGATTTGGTTGGGTTGGTTGAGAAGGGTTTCCCAGGATACTTCTTGTTTTCTTGTGCATGGTGTTTCTTCTTGTGATCTTGGTTGTTGCAACATTTATGTTTATGGTTAAATGATAAAAATGGAATGAACTTCATGCTTAACCTAGATTATTTAAAAATAAACATGGTATCAGAAATTAGGTATTGAAAGAACCCATTGCACAAGTATCTACCAAGTCTCCTCTCACTTCTGCAGAACCGTACGGCCCTCCTAGGGTTTCCAGAAAAATTTGTACGACCCTCCTTTCGTTGGTGATTCAGCTCTTAATACCTGGACACTGGGGCTATTTTTGGCATAGAATATTACAGCCTCCTCTAGCACATCTCCAGAATATATCAAAGTGAAATTCCGAGCATTTTGAAATTTTGGCCCTAGGGTTTCGCTAATTTCTGCAGAAATTTTAGAATTAGGGTTTATGCAACTCATTGAAGGAGCTCTTCAGCTCACCAGTGTTATCCTATCTTTCAAAGGCTTATTGTTGGCAGTGATAACTCCAACAAAACCTAAAAGTGCTAGCCTAGCCTAGCCATTAGGTTTTCTGGCCCAAGTTGACAAGGGTTTGTGAAGAATCTAAAATTATGATGAACAGAACTATGGTGGAAGATAAGCTTGATGGATCAAGCAACTTAAAGTTCCTCGAAGACAAGACTTCATAGGAAGGATTATTATGGGTGATACAAAAAAAAGGTGACACTATGACTACCCTCTTCAGGAAGATGTCAAGAGCATAGAGATTAGTCAGGTGTCATTGGAGAAATCATATCAACACCCTCAGGTATGCACTTGTATATAAATTATTTGTATCATTATCATGAGGGTAATTGCAGGAGGATGGAACCTTTTACTGAAGTCATGATCCACAGGGATCTCAATACATTCAAAGGAACAACACACTGGAAGTGAAGACTCCAGCTTTGATTGTTGTAATTGTCATTCCTCTAATTTATATTTCTAATGTTTGCTACATTACAAGTAGATGTTGTAGCTGTGACAATATTCCTTAAATTGTTTTGATTCTAGAGATGCACTCATTATTCTCCTTTAGGGGATATTCTTGTTTTGGTTCTTCTTGTTTTTTTGTTCCAAACAGGTTAACAACAAAGGAATATGTTATCCTTCAGAGGGAGTCACTTGACTCATGGGGAGTCAAAACTACCTGAGAAAGAGGAAGAATAGAACCATCATTGGGGAAACCAATTCAATAATACATGATCAGAATCTTTCTATGATTCTATGGGAAGAAGCATGCATGACACAGTATATATTCAGAACAAGAGTCTTCACCAGACTTTGAAAAACATAACTCCCGAAGAAGCCTTCATCGGAGTGAAGCCTGAGATTGAACACTTGAGGATATTTGGGTGCCCAGTGTATTTTCATGTACCCAAAGAGTAGAAGTCCAAGCTAGATCCTTTAGAAAGAAAGGATACAGTGAATCTTCAAATACATTCTAGATCGACATCCCTAGTCAGAGACAGATTGAGACAAGAAAATATGTTGCTCTTGAAGAAGAGATAGCTCTTCAAAGATCCAAAGAATCTTAGATGGAGATTGACAGTGAGACAATGCCTTCTCCCCCTTCAGCAGTTCATAGGGAGACAGACATTATTTCAGTTGATCTAGTTGCTCCAGTTGATATGTTCAGAGATATTGCAGTGGGGCATAAAAGGGCTACCTAGACTCACTCTACAAGAGGCAAAGAAACATACAAGCCTCTCAAGGCACATCCCGAGAAAGCAAAAGAGATTTTTGAGCTATCCTTCAGTCATGAACCACTTCATTGATGTTGAGCCTCCTTGTTTTAAATAAGAAATAGGAGAACAGGTATAGAAAGATTCCATAATAGAAGAATACCAGTATATCTTAAAGAATGATGTATAAGATATTATTCATGGACCAGAAGGGAAGTCTATGGTAACTTCCAAGTGGATCTATAAGATCAAGCATGCAGTTGATGGAAGTGTCGAGAAATACAAAATGAGATCTATAGCTAGAGGTTTCTCACAAACAGAGGGAGTTGTCTATGATGAGACACTTGATCCAGTAAACCCGATACACTTCCATCCATACTACCACCCATGAGTTGGAAACTCTATCAGATAGATAGATTCTTAATGAGTTTGGATTTCAGCAAGAGTGTTGTTGATCCAAACCCATATCATTACAGTGTTGGTGACGAGAGCCTGATTTTGATGAATTATTCATAAATCCTTGTTGTTGGATACAAGTAATCCTTGACTTCTGAATTCGAGATGAAGAATATGAGTATGATGCACTACTTCTTGGAACAAGAAGTATGACAGAGGACCAACAAGATTTTCCTAAGTCAAGGACAATATACAGTGAAAATATTAAAGAAGTTCAATATGACAGAATAAAAAATCCACTGTGATGGATTTAAAGAAGAATATTGATGATGATTCATACGAGATTGATCCATAGCTGATTGGATCACTGATGTATCTGGTTAACACCAGACTTGATTCATGCCATGTAGTGAATGTGCTTAGTCATTTCATGAGTCAACCTAGACACTCACTAGACAACAACAAAATATAAGGCACAGTTGGATATGGTCTAAGATATGCCTCTAAAGTGAACTTGAGTTTGTAGGATATGTCGATTCAGATTCAGCAGAGAGTACAGTGGACCAAAAGAGCACATCCGGTTGATGTTCTACCATAAATTTTACCATGGTTTCTTGATGCAGCAGGAAACGAAATCTCTATGGCCTTGAAAGACCACAGAAGTAGAGTATATCCATCGAGTGTGTGAAGCAGTATGGCTTCACAAGCTTCTGACAGATTTACGTCATCATGAGATGGATCCTATGATGATAACCAAGAGTCGTGTACAAATCTCCTTGAGAACCCAGTGTTTCCTAATGAATCAAAACACGATGAGATAAAATATTCTTATATCATAGATATGATGCAAAGGAAAATCGTACACATGCAGTACCTTCCTACACATGAGCAAATTGCAAACATCTTCACCAAACTAGCTTGGTGAAGAATACCTTCCTAGTTGAGAGGGAGTATTGATGGCTCCAACCAAGACAAAATTCAGAGTACATTCGTGTGAGACTTGGCATGATGAAGAATGTCTCCCTAGCTGAGAGGGATTGTTGATGATTGCAGCTATGTGAGACATTCTCCGGCTTACAAACCTGTGAGATGTGGATCATTGCAGCTATGTGAGTCTTTCTCCAGCTTACAAACCTGAGAGAAAGCCTCTAAGAAGGGCATGTGGTTCCTACCTTAGACAAAGTTGGAACGTAGAGATGACCTCCTCCATTCAGAGAGTTGAGAAGAACTCTAAATGATTATCTAGTGGGAAAGGTGATCTGTTGAGTTAGACATGCCTGTGGCTGAGCACAAGGTGAACGTATGAAATCCCAAAGTGTTGGGTGTATCGTCATGTGAACAAAAATGAAGATGATGTATTAGCCTCCTCTGAGCAGCAAAGTTGACGAGAAACTCCACATGATTCTCATGTGTGAGGAAGTGGGAAAGAAGATATGTAGAGTGGACGTGCATGTGGACGAGCACAGGTGAACATGTGAAGATCTAGTTCTTCTATGTAATGCAGTGAGCTAGAGATATGGACATCCCTATGGATGTGCCCCTAGTGGATGAGCACTAGTGGGTGTATCAGATCCCTTGTTATATTGTTCAAGAGTAAGACCTGCATGTAACCCTAATTGTAATGTAAAGGGTACAGGTTAGCCCCACCTTAATGTGATTAGTAATAAATGTAAAAGATAATTAATCTGGTTAATGTTAAATATAATGTGACTTAGAGAGGTCGGCCTTGTTGTGCCAATAGACACTTATGTTGATAGGACAAGTCTAATATAAGTAAAGGAAGATTCCCCATTGTGGAATCATATCCTTCACACTATTTTGGAAATCTCAACAAGTACACTCACTTGGGAAAAGTGTGCACCTATCTTGGGCGCTAGACTTCTAGGGTTTGAGCACCCTCTTGTGTGTTAGGGTGTGTCTTGGTGGTGAAGGTATTTCTCTTGAGGAATATAGCAAAGGATTTGGTTGGGTTGTGTTCCCTTGTTGAGAAGGGTTTCCCAGGATACTTATTGTGTTCTTCTACATGGTGCTTCTTCTTGTGATCTTGGTTGTTGCAACATTTATGTTTATGGTTAAATACTAAAAATGGAATGAACTTCATGCTTAACCTAGCTTATTGAAAAATCAACATTATTCCCACATTGTTTGGATCTGTAGGTTCAGACTTTTCTAATGCCTCAACTTGATCGGCCTCATCTTCCCAACTTGTGAGAGTAATGGAGCTGGGGTGAACCTGTCTTTCTTTTCCAAAATCAAGGGAAGTCGAATCCTTTTTTTCTCAATCTTTCAAGTCATTTCTTGTTGCATTTCAAATTGCTCTATAGTCTTTGTTGAGACCTTGGTGTCCTATATTTTAAATTTTGAGTCATCTAATGGAGGGTCTAGAATGGGAGAATCCTTATTGGATGGAGCATTATTGGATTGCAATGAAGCGACTTTGTACCCTTCCTTGAGAGGGTATGCATCTAAAGAATCTTCATTGGAAATAAGTTGATGATCAATGTGGGATCCAACCCACCAGGTTGATTTGAGTTGTTTTTGAGCTTTCTTAGAGCTTCTAGAGCATTAGGATGTTACGTGACCTATGCCAAAATAGGCTTTGCGCTGTAAAGCGATTTTTTCATAATCCAAATTTTGTGTCCATAAATAGTTATCCCTCGTCAAGATTATTCCAATCGAAAATCATTTGTTGAAATCCATTTCTACCCAAATTTGAGCATATGTGTAGATGTTGTAGGTTTTTTTTTTCATTGCTTCTAAAATGAAACCTTCCTAAAGCATTATTGATGGCATGGAGAGAGGATAAACCCCAAAAATGCAGAGGCAGATTTGGGAGCCTAACCGAAACATGTGTCGAAGATAACAAATCCTTCAAAGGATCGAAGGAGGGAGACCAAGGCTTCATACATAAACCAGAACTTCCGCAAAACCAAGGGCCGAAACTAAAGATCAAATATTTATCTTCTTGAAGATCGAACTTCACAATAAAAAACCTTTGAGCATAGGGGTGAATGAAAACACCACCTTTCATAACTGGTAACCAAGATCTCGAAATTCAATCATGAAGGTTAACAAGATGAGGCTAGAGACCATTAAAATGGAAAATGAGAGTGATGGAGCTTAGATGAGCTATCTTAGAAATAGCATCCTTCCTCATAAGAATGGAGGGATTTGAATCCTCTTGCACCAAGCAAGAAGGAGAAATAGTGTTTCTCTTGAGGATATAATGGACGGAGCTACCTTGAGTGACAGCGGAACCATAGGGAGAACCCCCTGAGAGGGCACATCGACGACCCACCAGAAAACCCAGAATGGGTAGATCCATGGCTTGAAAAATCAACAACACTGAGGGGAAGACCTGCCATTATTGTAGAAAGACGTGCAGTTGAAGGGAATCGCACATAATGGCCCCAATAACTAATTATTTTACTAAGGATATTGTTCATTATTATTGTTTATACTTAAATTATCAATAATAATATCACTAACCTATTATGTTGTTAGTATTTCCTTTGTATCAAATTTATCATAAGCCCCCCCTTGGAAAATCATTTATAACACATGAATACTTTGAGGTTTCTCTCTCATTAAAAGAGAGAATAGATCTATGAAATATACATCAATAGTACATCAAAATGTTGCTTGAATAAGTGAAGTTAAATGGTAAGCACTTTTAGATTTCATTGTTGAGATTTATATTCAAATTTCATAAAGATATGTCATATGTTAAAGCATGAATATATGTAATTTATATTGTTACTATGGAGGTTGAGTTTATAAGCACTTTTAGATTTCGTTGTTGAGATTTGTATTCAAATTTCATAAGAATAGGTCATATTTCATAAAGGATGTCATATGTTAAAGCATGAATAGATGTAATTTATATTGTTAGTGTGGAGGTTGAGTTTATAGCTTCCCACAAATCAAAAATACATATTTACAAATACCATTGAAAATCAAAATTATGTGATTTCAATTCACCATTTTATGTGATGTCCTAACATTCCATTGTTAAAAATACGATAAAAAATGAAAAACTTGTGACTTCAATTTACCATTTGATGTGATATTCCTTGTTAAAAATACCATAAAAAAATGGAAAACTTATGACTTCAATTCACCATTTTATGTGATATCACAACATTCCCTGATTAAAAGTACTACAACAAAGATTTAATAAGTTACATCACCAAAAATATTAGCAATTAGAACAATTTTGATTTTCAAAAAAAATATTAGCTAGAAGAGAAAAACATGGTTCAAATTTGAGTATAAAGTATTTTATTCGAGTATCACACAAAAATATAAATATATTAATGTTATTTGGTCACCTTATTAATGGCATGGAACCAATATACTATTCTAATGTTGAGATGAAGGGCATTTATCTAATGATGTATTAAGAGTTGATTACATTCGAGAAAGGCATGTGTATTGTGGGTAGCCTACTTCGACGAGCTTTAATAGATGAGCTTGTCGGATCATTAATATATATGTTGCATGACTCATTATTATAGAACCGGCATCTAGGATGGATGAATGGGGGCACTAGTTGCCCAATGCCCTCAATGACCAAGTTTATCATTGATTGTGTTTGAATTATGCAAGTTAACTCACCCATGGCTGTGTTTTTATTATTTATATTTTGGATGTACTTTGATAAACCTATAAAGATAATTGTCTTAGTGCGTGTAATTGTCTTACGACATATAATGATTGATAATACCCTCTAAGGATTGGGTCCAAAACCCATGAATCAAAAAGGCCATGAGATTGGAGGCCACAAAGGAGATTAAATCTAGTTGAACATTGAAAGACCCTACAAAGAACTACGTGGTGAAGGGTCTTGTAACACAAAATGATGAAACGTGAAGGACAAACAACAAGGTTTTATTTTAAAAAAATTAAGAGCATTTTATATTATTTAAATGTTTTTAAGATAAGAAGAGGGTTGTGTGCCTTGGTGACAAGTTGTGAAGAGATTGAACTTCTACTTATTGATATTATGACCTCCATATGTAACATTTGACTAGAATAGAATATTCTGGAAGCAAGAGAAACCTTAAACAGGTGTGTGAAAACCTTAGAAGACATGTCAGCTCAGCGGAATATATAATATTAAGGTATTATCCTCCAGGAAGACAAGTCGGTCTCACAGGAAAAAGATAAGAAGAAATATAATTACTAGAAAGTCAAGTCGGCCCAACCAGAAAAGTCACTAGACAGATTAATATAAATAGAAGATGTCTTGGCTCATTTGTTCACTCATACACACACTCTCAGTCACCCAGAAATAGTGCGCAAGTTTGGAGGAAGAGCAGCAGCAGTTGCAGTTGCAGTTGTATAGTTTTATCTTTTTCAATCTTTCTAGTAGTTTCTCTTGTGTGCCACCCTTGGAGAAGGTGCGCTCTCTTGATTATTTGTTGGTTATGGTGTGGCTTCCTGGAATCATTCTTTATGTCAAAGGTTAATATGCTCGGGGGTGGCTTTGTGCCTATGGTTGGGTGACAATGGTGTATCATTGTCTATGGTGAAATGAGCACATCAACATTATTCTAACAAGTTATGGGCCCACACTACCTTCAAAACAATCTAGCCACTGGAAGGTAGATCGGGAGTTCCTTGTCAAGCTCATTGTAGCCCCAATTGCAAGTGCAACTAGGGTTTTTTATTTTGGAGTTGCAATTGTTAAGGTTTAAGCTATTATTAGGTTTCTTTTAAATTTACTAGATAACCATAGCATAGATAGGATCACTGAGAGAAACACAATCACAAAATACACAACATTTATCCTGGGAAACCCTCATAGGGAAGAAAACCCAACAAAAACTTCATTAATATAGATAGTCAATACAATGCCAAGACAATAAACCAAACACTAGAGAATATCCTCTACTAAGCAATGTGCCTCTCTCTCTTCCTTCCTCCGGCAACTAGTAACTACAGCTTCCTTCAAACTTGCACACTAGATGAGTGAGTTGAGTGAGTGAACAAATGAGGCGTTGGCTTCCTTTATTTATACAAAATGGCAGGTGCTAAAAAGATCTCTTCGCTAGGCAGGGCCAACTTGTCTTCTAACTGGTTAAAACCACTTTAAATTGTCTAGGGGCAACTTCTCAATTTGCATAATATATTTAGGGTTTGACCAATCTACAAAAGGGGATTTGGTCAATTACAATGCCCGACGTGATCAATCCACAAAAGGGGATTGATCTAATGAATAATAAATCAATAATAAATAGAATACTCTTTGCAATTACAATATTTCAACACTCCCCCTTAACAAGAAGGGTATTCTACAACATCATCAGGAGAGAGAGAGAGAGAGGGCAGCGACATCAACAGTATCTGGAACACTGATTGGGATATATATAAATCATCAGAAGTTTTTCTCATCGTCAATATCATCATTCACAGTAGGGAGATGGAATGGCATCATCATCCTTTGCATAGACATGGATTAGTATAATATTAATGCATCATCATCAATAACAACACAAGGATGATACAACATCAACAACAGCAATATCATAGCACAAATGTTGGAGCATCATCAACAACAGCAGCATCACAGCACGAAGGCTGGAGCATCATCAACAACAACAGGATCACAGCATGAAGGTTGGAGCATCATTAACAACAACATCATCACAGCACGAAGGCTGGAGCATCATCAAAATCAGCACTAGGTTGGAAATCTTCAGCACGACGCTGGCATCTCATCAAAATCAGCACGAGGCTGGAAATATTCAACATGAGGCTAGAAATCTTCAGCACGAGGCTGGCATCACAACAACATCAGCACGAAGCTGGAAATCTTCAGCACTAGGCTGGCACCACAACAACATCAGCACGAAGCTAGAAATCTTCAGCACTAGGCTAGCATCAACACTACTCCCCCTTTCGAGGGAGGTCCTTTCGGACTAGACCAATCTTATCTCGAAAGTACTCAAACTTTACATGAGATAGAGGCTTGGTCAACACATCAGCAACTTGTTCATTCGTGCTAACATACTAGATCTTTATGGCTCCTCTCTACACCATATCATGGATGTAATGATATCGAATCTCTATGTGTTTTTACTTGTCATGGAACACAGGGTTCTCTGTCATCTTTATGCAACTCTAGTTATCACATAGGATCATGGTTGTTTCCATCTCCAGATCGAATAGAACTATCAACATCTTCCGAAACCATATGGCTTCACAATTGGCAGAACATGCAGCGATGTATTCTGCTCCTGTCGTGTTGAGAGCAATGTTTGATTGCTTCCTACTCTGCCATGAGATCATTGCTGACCCCAGACTGAAACAACATTCTGAAGTGTTTTTTCTGTCAGAGACACTTCCATCCCAATCTGAATGAGTATAACCACTCAGTCTGAAGTCATGATCTCCATTATAACTGAAACCACAATCTAATGTGCCCTTAAGGTACCTCATCACATGTTTTGCAGCAACCAAGTGAACACGCCTGGGTTCTATCAGAAATTGACTCAAGGTGTTCACAGCAAAACATATATCTGGCCCAGTGTTCGTTAGATACATCAACGATCCAATGATTTATCTATACAGCATAGCATCAATTAATTATGACGAAGTGTCAACCAGGAGCTTCAACTTTGTTTCCATGGGTGTATTCATAGACTTGTACTCCAACATATCAAATCTCTTCAGTATTTCCACTACATATTTCCCTTGGTTAAGCAAGATCTTTTATGGGCTCTGCTAGAACTTAAGACCTAAGAAATAGTGCATTAGGCCAAGGTATTTCATCTCAAATTATGCAGCGAGCTTCTTCTTATAGTCAATGATGAGCTTTTCTTCTCCAGTTAAGAATAAGTCATCCACATACAACAGCAATATAACAGGCCCATCATTCATAACCTTGAAGTAAAGGTTAGAATCAACTTTACTCTTAGTAAAGCCCAAGCTTGTCAGGAAACTGTCAATCCTTCCATACCAAGCTCTAGGAGCTTGCTTCAATCCGTACAAAGTCTTCTTCAACTTGCAGACATGAGTCTTCATGTCTTCAATGTCAAACCCTTGAGGTTGTTCTATATACATTTCTTCTTCAATGACACCATTCAAGAAGGTTGCTTTCACATCCATCTGGTGTAACTTCCACTTCATCTTAGCGGCAAGAGCTATGATGGTTCTAATTGAAGTGTATCTAGCTATAGAAGCAAACGTCTCTTCATAATCAATGCCTTCCTTTTGAGAAAAGCCACGAGCAATAAACCTTGCTTTATATTTCTCAATACTTCCATCAGCAGCATGTTTTATTTTGAAAATCCATTTGGAAGATACCACATCCTTGCTCTTCGGTCTGGGAACAATTTCCCACACATCATTCTTTATCATGGATTGGTATTCTTTTTTCATGGCATCTGCCCATTCTTTCTTCTGAATAGCTTCTTCAAAACAAGTAGGCTCCTTCTCTAAGAGATCACACATCAAAGCCATATAACTAGAGAATGGCTTGGGTTTCTTCATTGTCTCATGGTTCCTTCGGGGGCGCCATACTTCTCTCCATCTTGAATAAGTTCTCTTGCCCAGGATGGCTTTCTCTTGTCGGAGATTGTCATCTAGGGAGGTTATATTATGTCATGATCTTCTAGAATCTCCTCATCAGGGGAAGTTATGACTTCCCTCACTAGTTTTGCAACTCTGGGAGCCACAGGTTCTTCTTCATATACTTCTTCAAGCTGGCATCTTCTTGATTTCTTGAGTTTTTCATCTTCATCAAAGGTTACATCCATGTTGATCTCAATATGATGGTAACCTGGTATATAAACTCTGAAGGCCTTAGAGACCTCACAGTATCCAACAAATATTCCCTTCTTTCCTGAAGGGTCCAGCTTGGTTCTCTTCTCTTTCGGAATTTGTACAAATACTGGGTAGCCAAATATTTTGAGATGGCTTACTTTTGGCTTCTTTCCGGAGAACATCTCTTCAAGGGTCTTGAACCCAAGTGCACTATGG
This sequence comes from Picea glauca, assembly GCA_000966675.3. Taxonomy (NCBI): domain Eukaryota; kingdom Viridiplantae; phylum Streptophyta; class Pinopsida; order Pinales; family Pinaceae; genus Picea; species Picea glauca. The sequence goes on along the minus strand of JZKD02S1674086.1, from coordinate 314,470 downwards.
GACAATCTGTTTTGTACATATACTTTTGTTTTTGTTGCTTCTACCCATAATTGCATTGGAAGATCTTGATCATAGATCATGGTCTTCACTGCTTCCATTATAGTTATGTTCTTTCTTTCTACTACACCATTTTGTTGAGGATTGTAGGGAGTGGTGAGCTCCCTCTTGATCATGGCATCTTTGCAAAAAATTGCAAACTCTTTTGAGGTGTATTCTCCTCCATTATCTRACCTAAGTATCTTGATCTTTCTTTCAGAGAGATTCTCTATCAAGGCTTTGAATTCCTTGAATTTACTGAACACTTCATGTTTTGATTTCAAAAAGTAAACCCAGGTTTTGTGAGAATAGTCATCAATAAAAGATACATAGTATGCATACCCATTGATGGAGATTGATGGCATTGGGCCACATACATCTGAGTGAATTAGCTCTAGGACTCCTTCTGTTTTACTGTCTCTCTTTGGGAAAGGGTTCTTGATGTTCTTTCCTTGTGCACATCTGTTGCACACACCTTCATGGAAAACCTTGAATTCCGGTAGACATGTGACTACCTTGCTTACATATGGAAATGCTTTGTAGTTGATGTGAGCTAGTCTTCTATGCCAAAGTTCACATGGATTCTGAATGGAATGGTTCAAGGCTGCTTCTGAGTGACCATTTAGCTTATACAAGCCACCTTCTTATTTTCCGATAACAATTGTTTCTTCCATGGTTTTTCCTTTGGGCCACATAAGAACTTATCCATCTATAAATGCAACTATGAAGCCTTTATTTTCTAAAGATGAGATAGAAAGTAAGTTCTTTGTCAAACCTGGTACATATAGTACATCCTTCATCTTCATTGGGGTCCATGAATCAAGTTTGTAATTTGATTCTCCTACTCCTTTGATAGGGTATTGATAATCATCTCCAAGTGTAACTTTCTATGGAAACTTTTTTTCGGTAAGGCAAGAGAGAATGTCTCTTTGACCTGTCATGTGCTTGGAAGCACCACTATCTATGAGCCAAGTGTCCTCACCACGTGACATTGATCCTGAAAGGGAAGAGATTAAGACATAGTCTTCAATCTGTTCTTTTATCATCTTTGTGGGTGGCTCTTCATCTTCGACTGCATGGGCATGGTGCCTCTTGTTTATCTTCTTGTATTCTTCTCGTCTAGTTGGACAATTATTAGCAATATGTCTCATCGTGTTACAATGGTAACATTGGTAGGATGATAAATCTTTTTCTCTTCTTTGAACTTTATGAAACTTCTAGAATCTCCTTGGAGGGTGAAATTCTTTATGTATGAATTTTTTTGGGGGGTGAGACTCCTTATGAGTTCCTTTCTGGAAGTAGGACCTCTTTCTTCCTCCTTTAGTATGAGTAGCTAGGGCTTCATATTCATCTCTTGATAACAATGCTTCTCGATTAGCTACTCTTGCTTCTTCTTGAACACATTCTTCCCAAAGACTGTCAAAGTGTAGTTTCTCCTTTTTGGCACAAATAGTTTGGATGAATGCATCCCAAGGTCTTGTGAGACCATTAAGGGTTATAATTATAAGTTCATCTTCATCTATAGTATCTTCAATTGCTTCTAGATGTTCTTTGAATTGTGATATTCTGGAGAAATATTACTCAATTGTTTATCCTTTCTGCATCATTGTACTTTTGAGTTGAGTTCTTATATTCATCTTCCGATTGATGTTCTTTCCTTCATACATTTTGGTTAGGGCATCAAAATATTTTGGAGTCTTATTTGAAGCCACTTGAGGAATCAAGTGATCTTTAATAGAATCTGCAATGATTCTTTTGGCCTTAACTGTATCCTTTTGGTGTTTTTTTCTAGTTGCAACATCGATAGGTTCCGATACATCTTCTTTAATGAATCTTGCTAGGTCATTCTCTTCAAGAATGAGTACAATCATATACTTCCAGGCATGAAAGTTTTCCACGCCTTCTAGCTTGTTAACAAGCTTAGTGTTTGCAGACATCTTTACCTGGAGCTAGGAAAATGACCAAAAATTGAAAATGCTCATAACTTAATTTCGAACTTACTAGGAGGTGTGCTTGGCTGAGGCAAGTAGCTTGGTGCAGTTAGATTTCAGAAAATCCAAATGTTTCCCATTCAAACTTGACCAGCGTAATTTTGGACTGGTACTTCTGGTTTTTTGGTTTTCTAGTACTAGTGAAAACTCATGTTTCACTTTCCGGGAGTTCTAGCCATTGAAAAGGTGTGTTGAAGGTGCCAATGAGTTCCCTAGGCTAGGGCGCACTTTTCTAGATGATTTTTGGGCTGAAATTCCTCTTCAATAAAAAGCCCTAATTTTTTTGTACGACAATAATGATGTTTTTCTTTATCCAGTGAAAGATGCTCTCTTCAGCTTAGCTCTGATACCATGTTAAGGTTTAAGCTATTATTAGGTTTATTTTCAATTTACTAGATAACCATAGCATAGATAGGATCACTAAGAGAAACGCAATCACAAGATACACAACATTTATCCTGGGAAACCCTCATGGGGAAGAAAACCCAGCAAAAACTTCATTAATATAAATAGTCAATACAATGCCAAGACAATAAACCAAACACTAGAGAATATCCTCTACTAAGCAATGTGCCTCTCTCTCTTCCTTCTTCCGACAATTGGTAACTACAACTTCCTTCAAACTTGCGCACTAGATGAGTGAGTTGAGTGAGTGAACAAATGAGGCGATGGCTTCCTTTATTTATACAAACTGGCAGGTGTTGAAAAGGTGTTTATTCGTTGGGCAGGGCCGACTTGTCTTCTGAGTGGTTAAAACCACTTTAAATTGTCTGGGGGCCAACTTCCCAATTTGCATAATATATTTAGGGTTTGACCAATCCGCAAAAGGGGATTTTGTCAATTACAATGCCCAACATGATCAATCCACAAAAGGGGATTGATGTAATGAATAATAAATCAATAATAAATAGAATACTCTTTGCAGTTACAATATTTCAACAGCAACAAACCCTTAACCTAAATTCTTGGGCACTTTCAGTGAAGCATTGGACCTAATTCTTGAATATTCTAGTGCGCCCTAACCCAGCACATCTCTTGGTGCCCTCAACCATCTAAAGTGTCAAGGTTATATTTTTGGGTCAAAGTCAAAGTTTGATTGGTCAAAGTCGAAGTTCGATTGGTCAAGGTCAAAGTCAAAACAGTCATGAAGACCAGTTTCAAAGTAGAAGACAAATTGGAAGGTGCCACCAACTTTAGAGCATGGAAGATTAAGTTAATTCTTATCTTAGAAGAAAATGATCTTTTGGACTACATAAACCAAGACATTCCTAAGTCGGTAGAAGATGAAGAGAAGATCAAGCACAATAAGAAAGAAGTAATGACCAAAAGAATCCCGATAGATTCTATTAGAGAGCATCTGATTCCACATATTGCAAAACTAAAGACTGCCAAGAAAATGTACAATGCCTTTGTAAAATTATTTGAAAGCAAGAACATTAGCAGAAAGTTAGCTTTAAGAAATCAACTCTAATGCATCAAGATGTCAAAGTTAGCTTTGAGAACTTGTCACTATATCTCTTAATGGATTGTCAATATCATGGGAGTCATTTATTCAGAGCATTTGCAGACGTAAAAAGCTACCCAAGTTTGACCATCTACGGTCTGATTGTGTTCAAGAAGAAACATGAATGCTAGCCAGAAAGATCTTGCAAAAACCCCCAGAAGAAGAAGAGAAATAATTTGCAGCCAATGACAGAAAAGGGAAAGAGAAATTCCAGAAGAAGAATATAGGACCATCAATAAAGAAGAAGGATATTTCAAAGATCCAATGCTAAATTTGTGACGAGCTTGGTCACTATGCTAGAGATTGTCCTCAAAGGAAAAGAAAAGAAAGGCAACATGCATCGATAGTCGATGAACATCCACAGAAGAAGACTAAACGTGACGACGATTATTTCTACTAAATACATCATAAGAAACTCTACAAATCACATTTTAAGTATAATTTAGTTATTTTAATTATTTTTCTTTTATATTGGACCATTTTCCCTAGTACGGGAGTCCATTTTTTTCTTTTTGGTTTGGTTATTATCCTAGTACAGGAGGGCATTTTGGTTGTTATCCCTACGGGAGGCCATTTTGGTTATTATCCCTATGGGAGGCCATCTTGGTTATTATCCTAGTATGGGAGGCCAGACTTCTTCCATGGTACGTGAGCCCCTAGTTCTAGGTTAGGAACACGAAATGTATGAAAAAAAGAATAGCAGAGTTGAAAGGACTCAGGGGGAGTCATTGATCAGAAAGAAGCCAGCTTGGTTTCGTGACACTTTGTTGGACGCAAAGGGGCATGCAGTGCACGGAAGCATGGTCTGAGGATTCTCTCAGATAGAGGGAGTTGACTTTAGTATTTGAGATGAAGGATATTGCAGGACTTCATCAGAGACATGGTGCAGGAAGGCGTAGTGAGGCTCCATCACTTATCCACAGATGAACAAATAGTTGACATTTGCATTAAGCCTTTGTTTAGGACAAGCTTGGCAGGAATACAAATGTTTCCTTGGGGGAGTGTTGATGATTGCAGCATCATGTCGATATTCCAAGATTGATCAGATAGATCATGTGGAAATAGGACCAGATGTAATATTCGACAGGCTGAAGATTCAAATTGTTGCTAGATCTCCTATGTGTGAATTTCATCGGGCCTTGAAACTCTCACGAGTGGGTGAGTAGCCCCGATAAGCATCTGGCCGACTCTATCTCCACAGGAACTGGGTTGCAGACCAGGGGAGATAGGGAACATCTACATCTGGAGTAGATGTGCCCCGACGTAGTCTTCGACGGATTGAAGACTCGAGGTGCTTGAGGTGCAATTCCACGTGTTCGATAGCATAGAGCTAAATGAATTCACGGAGTGATCCTATGAGAGGATCACCGTGAGATGTTTGTGGCTCTGATGTGGTCATCATTCTTGTCATGGGACAAGAACGACCCGAGGTGCTAGACACATGTGTCCGATAGCATCAAGCTAAATGCATTCATGGAGTGATCCTATAAGAGGATCAACTATGAGGTGAATGTGGCTCCGATGAGGTCACGATTCTTGTCATGGGACAAGAATGACCCGAGGTGCTAGACACATGGTGGTGGAGATGGATCATCAATATAGCTAAATGAGGCTCATGGATATTGTGATATTGTTTATGACAGAAGAATACCAAGAATAAGTACGACGATATGTTTTGATGATTGCTACCAGATGATGTTGATAGTGATGATGATACTCGTGACTTGATATATGATGTTGCTACCTATAGAATGGTCTACAAGACTATGTGGGTCTTGTCCATGCCATGTGAAGAGGGAGTGTTGGTATTATGGTAGTTGCGAGAGGTATTAACCTCCATATGTAACCTTTGTCTAGAATAGAATATTCTTGAAGCAAGAGAAACCCTAAACATATGTGTAAAAACCCTAAAGACATGTCGACTCAGCAGAATATATAATATTAAGGTTATCCTCAAGGAAGACAAGTCGGCCTCACGGGAAAAAGATAAACAGAAAATATAATTACCAGAAAGTCAGGTCGGCCCAGCCAGAAAAGTCATTGGACAGATTAATATAAAAAGAGGACGTATTGGCTCATTTGTTCACTCATACACACATTCTCAGTCACCTAGAAACAGTGCTAAAGTTTGGAGGAAGAGCAGCAGTTGTTGCAGTTGTACAATTTTCTTTTTTTCAGTGTTTCTGGTACTTTCTCTTGTGCGCTACCCTTGGAGAAGGTGCACTCTCTTGATTATTTGTTGGTTATGGTGTGGCTTCCTGGAATCATTCTTTCTGTCAAAGGTTAAGATGTTCGGGGGTGGCTTTGTGCCTATGGTTGGGTGACTATGGTGTAGCATTGTCTATGGTGAAACAAGCACATCAACATTATTCTAACACTGATCACATTGAAACTTGGGTTCAAATCCCAATGTGGGTGCAAATAAGGCAAGTTGAAAGCCCTGGGTGATTTTGATGGTATAGAACACCCTTTGTAGCACAAGTACTTAGTCAAAGGACAATGGAATGTCATTATAAACAACATTTCAAAAAAGGTCCAAAAAGATAAATTACAAATGTGAAGAGTAGAACAAAAATTAAAGAAAGAAATTGTCGATAACATATGAGAAAATCGATAGAGATTATAAGGCATGAAGGAGCTATCAACAACAGTGTGAAAATGATATACCTAGAAAAGCACAAACTAAAGAATGCGTATCTCTCTCTCTCTCTCTCTCTCTCTCTCTCTCTCTCTCTCTCTCTCTCTGGTTCTAAGGCACTATCAAAAAAAATGATAGACCTAGAGAAACACAAACTAAAGAAAGTATCTCTCTCTCTTTCTCTCTATAAACACACACACACACACACACACACACACAAACACACACACACACACACAGTGTTCTCTATTATATCCAAACAACGTTGTTTGTTATTGTATTTCATATGTATCGATATAAAATTTTACATCAATTATGAGACCCTTTGAGGATTGAATCCAATGTCCATGATTCATGAGATTAAAGACCACAAAGGAGTGTAGAGTTAATGAGATATCTACACAAAAAGATCTAGCTAACAATCAAACGTACACAACTTGCAAATGGTATGAAAAAAAGACAAAAATTGGAGGAAATAATGAAAGAATTTCTATTAACTGAATTCCACACTCAAAAAGTGAATAATTTACAATAGATATAGGCTACATGACTAACTAATGTGCCATAGTAGTGATCTAGAGAGATCTAGACACTCACTAACAGACATTGGAGTGAACTGACACCTAGTCCTAGTTAACTAATCCATGCAATCATCAATTAATTGAGTCGCATGTGTGGAAGTGAGAGAAACACATGCAATTGTTGATGATAAAACCGAGGTTGTCATGCATGAATGACTTCCACTAGTCTAACTAAGTGTAACTGAATTTGAATTGAAGAAGAGTGCCCTATTTTGTAGGGGAATATTCTCGAGATAGAATATTCTCATTTCTCATCTAAGGAAGTATTCTCAACATTGGACTATCAAACTTAGGAAAATAATTCTAGGTAATTGTGTAATACCTCCAACACCCCCCCCCCTTGAACACTACTAGGGTGTACATGATGAATGGGTCCCAGCAACATAGGCCTAGTAGGTACCCATTGTACAATGCGTATAAGAATGAGACACTGAAATACTAGGATAGAGAGAAAACATCATGGGAAAAACCCCCCCTCAAAGTACAATATATAACAAAAAACAAAAAAATGAGAAGGATGCATATAAGAATGAGACACTGAAAAACTAGGAAAGAGAGAAAACATCATGGGAAAAACCCCCCCTCAAGGTACAATGCAGAAAAAAAACAAAAAAAAATGAGAAGGAAAAAAAAACAGTCATTAAGCAACTATGCCATTCAGTCCAAGAAGACCTTGAAACTGTGCAAGTTTGTGCTCGTTGAAGATTTTGTTGAAGATGTAGATGTCTACACGGAGTTGATGAAGTAGATGCACCAGTGAGATGTCCACACATATCCACTTTCTCTTTTTGTAATGTAGAATATCCAAATGAAATTTTGATGAAACTTTTAAAATTGTGTGGTCGTTTCTAGAAAAACGTTTAATTTTTGTTGATTTTAAAATGCTCATAACTTCACTCCTGGACTCTGTTTCGGACAATTTAAAATATCGAATTTGTTTCCACAAATTCTACTTAGAAATTGTCATAATTGAATCTAAAGTGGGCGGCCCCCTTTATGACCCTGAGATGCATGCATGTGGATCCTGAGATGCATGCATGGCGCATTCAAAAGTGTCTGCATGTGACTCCTGAAATGCATGCATGATATCTTCCACATGTAATTCAAAAAATAGATATGAACTGGAGTAGACGTCATATCCAATGAATGGAACACAGTTGTGCAAATACTTGTGTGGAAGACTCTTCAGAATAAAATGTTTGATCTTCTGATGGCTTCTCTTCTGGCTCTAGCTTTTCAATCTCCTACATGAAATCTTCAGATTCTTCTTTATTCACGAATAGAACCTCCAATCTGGTCCACAGTTCGTTTGGAATTGAGTCTCGTTATTCATCATATATTTGGTGGAAAAGTTCAGGAGAAATAGAAATGCAGAAACATAATATGGTCATATCTTGTCTATTGAGAAAGTCATTCTTCTCATTAGTGGAATCAGGGTCTACTTCCATTGTCATGGTTATTTGGTATAAGTCTCTACCTCTGAGTTGGTGTAGAATTATTGGCTTCCATTCCAAATAGTTATGAGGTGTGAGAAGAATTGTTGACAAGTAAAACATAGATTTCATCTTTCTTGTTGCTTTGTTCCGTCTTCGGTACCTGCAAAAGAGTGTTGGTGACAATCCTTGCTAGCGACCTATGGGCTCTGATACCATGTAGACTTTCTGAGATACCTGCACAAAAGATCTAGCTAACAATCAAACGTACATAGCTTGCAAATGGTGTGAAGAGAAGACAAAAATTGGAGAAAAGAATGAAAGAATTTATATTAATTGAATTCCACACTGAAAGAGTGAATAATTTACAATAGATATAGGCTACATGAGTAACTAATGCGTCATAGTAGTTATCTAGAGAGATCTGGACACTTATTGACATACACTAGAGTGAATTGTCACCTAGTCCTAGTTAACTTATTCATGCAATCATGAGTGCATTGAGTCACACGTGTGGAAGTGAAAGAAACACATGCAATTGTCGGTGATAAAATCGAGGTTGCCATGCATGAGTGACTTCCACTAGTCTAACTAGGTGTAATTGACTTAGAACTAAAGAGGAGCACCCTATTTTGTAGGGGAATATTCTCTAGAGAAAATATTCTCATCTAAGGAAGCATTCTATACATTGAACTATCAAACTTAGGAAAATAATTCTAGGTGAATGTGTAATATCTCCAACAAGGAGACTAAATCTAGTTGAACATTGAAAAACCCTACAAATAATCATGTAGTGAAGGGCCTTATAAGATAAAATGATGAATTGTGAAGGACAGAGTTTTTATTTTTTTTTTATTAAAAGTATTTTATACTCTCTCTCTCTCTCTCTCTCTCTCTCTATATATATATATATATGGTATTTTATTGTGTTTCATATGTATCCATATGAAATTTTACATCAATTCAATGCACATAATTATCTTATAACATATAATGATTGATGAGAGTCCAAAGTTCGTGAATCAATTCATAAGATTGAAGACCACAAAGGAGACTGAAACTAGTTCAACATCAAAAGACCATATAAACAACTATGTGGTGAAGGGTTTGTTGAGGGGTCCAAGATCCCTTTAACTCGACAGCAAGAACCAAACCTGCCTTAGAGGCCCAATTAGACTCCGCAGCGTTTGATGGTGGAATGGTTCTACAGATCTTTCAATCTAGCTAATTTATTGACGGGCTTTATGTGGTAATTGACGGGATATATTCCTATGAAAGTTCCTCCTTTGGTTTAAACGTTCTCTTTTTGACTTTTCTTTTATTAGATGAGTCTGATAAAATGATGTGTGATGGTATAAACCAACTGGTAGAAGGGGTTCTTAACTATTGAAGAAGGTTGAGCTTGGGATAACCCTCGTGCTCAAGCATGCAAACAAAGTCACTCATACCTACTACAAGCCTAGTACTAATACATTAACTTGTTGGCATTTCATCATTGATTGAGATACAATTATCGTAAGAAAAATATGTATGTAATAAGATGATTGCGAGAAAAATAGTTTCCTTAGCTCTAACATCAATCACACATTAACACAACGATTTGTTTTCCATCATTAAGAACAAGAGCTGCAAAAAATATTGAAACAGATAACTTATAAATAGATTCAAAAATTCTTACTCGTTACAGCATCAATCACTGAAATAAAGTTGGAAGTAATTCCTCCTCAATCCAATCACATAACACCTTTGATGAAAAACTGAATTTTGTCTCTAATCCTAAACATGACTTCTCAATTAAGGTTGTTCAGAAATAGTTCTTTACAATTCCAAAAAAGAGGGTATTTTCCCAAAACCATTAACCCTTCCTAAAAGGTCAATCCCTTTATTTATAAAGAATCACTAACTAAAAATAGTTGCTACAAGTTAAGTAAAACAAAATATCGCCATGTGGCGCTTGATCTCTTTGTTCTCTGAGAATCATCTCATGGTTCTACTAGAGTGGATGACTCTTCTCATATTCCGACCACTTGACGAAGAGATCCTCGCATGTGTTTGCATACGAGAACCTGTGTTGGTCCATCGGGGTTGAAAGAATTTATTTCACTTCTACTATTCGTTCTCTATATTTGATTATTTTGGCACTCAACTGCTGCAAAATTGCACGAGCCTTGATCGAATGCTCCATAAATTGTTGTATTTGACATGGTGTCATGCTTGCCACCTGTGCGATCTCTAATGCCCATGATGAGTCTTGTTCTGCATGTCGCTTGACTATGTCATGCAGGTCGACAAAGTCTTCGGGTGAGCCGAATTCTGGGAGGCCAATGTCTTTCATCTCCTGATTAATCTTTTGCCAGCCTTTTCGCACTCGACCCAGTTCTTTTGTATCTCTCGTTGAGGTTCCTGGGCCATCCTTACCTAGTATTCGACTACTTTCCTGATCTGAGAGATGTTATCCCTTAGCACTCGAATATCTTGCTCTTCTGTGTATCGGCCCTTTTGCACTACGCTGATGTAATCAATTATTTCTACCGCTTGGTATGTTTTTTCATACCACCTCTCCACATCCTTACAAGTTGTCAAAGCCATAAGGGTATCTTCTTGGAAATCAACTATACCTGCAATGAAAAGATGTCTTTCGCTTGTGAACTTTGCATAAACATTTTGGAACTCACTCTTCAAGAACATCGTGGTCTGTGTTAAGTCTTGATAGTATTTTTCCAAGTGGCGCAGATGATCTAGCTCCTTTAGTGCATCGACCAGTTCCTTTTCATCTCTCCTTGCTCAATCCAACATGGCATCCGTGATAGCCATCCTTACGTCGATGAGCTCAGACGTCTTTGCATGTTCTGTACTGAACAGCTTCTCCTCCGTGGTGATGAGAATTGAACTATCCAGCGTGAGTCTTCTCTTCTTGGTGTTCCTCTTCATGATGGCTTTCATTTTCCTGTCATAAGCGATCGCATGTATATCAGCGACCTCATCAACAGGCTCAGGGATTTGTTGTTCTCCCCAAGTTAGAGTGTTGCCCAGGATCCCTGTTGTGTGTATCTTTTCTAGGATTGGTTCCTGGACTTCTTTCATACACTCTGATGGCTCGACCTTCGTTTGTTGTTCATCGATTGGTGAGGCATCGGCCAAAATTGAAGAACCAATGATAGGTTCAATACTTACTTGGTAATCGATTGTTGAGGTGTCGATCTCTTGTTGTTGAACTTCCTCTTTTTGACCACTCAATCCTAGCTCATCCCTCGAGTTGTCTTTTGGGGTGTCTAATAGCTCGAGCAACTCAATGTCTAAGACACTTTCCACGTCATGGTCTCTCTGCGGAAGGTTTTGAACCGAAGCATCGAGACTTGGGGCAGATGTTTTCTCAAGTTCCTTCTCCTCTGTAATCGGTATCGGAGTTACCAGGGAGACCTTCGAACTCTCTTCATCGTCATAGATAGTTATTAGATCAAACAGGGTGTTTGGTACAGTTGTTTCACTTGGCATTCTTGAAACCTCAGGCTGGGTTGGAATGGTCACCGGTGATCTAATATGTGGTGATGGAACTCTAGGGTTTTCCAGACCAGTGATTTCCTCCAGTTGTATTGACTCTAAGCCCCATGGCTCTTCTCTGATTGTGATTGGGTCATCCGAGGGGATCCTCATCATTTCTATGAATTGAGGATCGTTCTCTAACTGGTCAATGAATCTCTAGGATCCTTCTAGTAACAGCAACCCTCTCATTTGTGCCTCTATGGTCTCTGCTACTCTAATTTCTTCTCTAACCCTGAGAGCTTCTTGAGTCGACCGCTCTATTGTCTCAACCTACTCATCCATGCTCATAGCTTTGACCCTAGTCATGTTCGGGTTGGCTTTCCTTTGTAATACCTCCTCCCAGTCCTGAGCGCATTCTATAAAAATCTCATCCTCAAACTTGTCATGCGCGTATGGGCAACAGGACGATACTTGGGAAGCGTGTTGGGGGACCAGGCCTTTAGGGTCGTGCTTGCAAAATCGACTTGTTGATAACCTAAATTCAAGCTGACTCAAACCTTCTTGTTTGGCTTGAGCAGTGTCTTTCACTATATAAAACCCCACATGGAAGTCGTAGGGGATAAATGCTCATTTCTTGTCCTTAACTAGAGTGGCTTTATAGCCCTGCATGATCATCTAAGAACAGATTTCTCCTACAATGAGTCGGTCTAGGACGTGAGCAGGGAGTAAATTTGGTGCTCTAATGGCCCCAAACACCTTGATATAGGTTGTGTGTTCGTCTAGATACCAGTGGCCTACCTTCAAGATCATTTTCTTGGCTACCACAGACAACCTTGGGCATTCCCTTTTAAATAAAATGAAATAAACTCGAGCGATGAATTCATCGCAAATAAGGGCATAAGTTTTTTTGTACATGTTCTCCCATAATATGTTGAAGTAGACATGAACAAGAAGTTCTTCAACATGCCAACTCAAATTCATCCCGGCGAATACATTCCTCGCACAGATTACATCTAGCAGATACAAGGCCATGTGAAAAGCGAGTGCTTCTCCTTCATTCGGCGTCTAAGCCTGTTGTACGCTGATGCTCAATTGCTTGGAGCTTATTGCTCCCCAGTTGAAGCTACTCCCGGAGATGGCCACAATGTATGCCAAGGGCATCCATGCTTATGAGAACTTGGAACAGCCATTTTCTCCATACAACCAGTAGATTAGAGCCATCAAGTAGATATATGGCTCCCTCAGGGTCATTGTCTCGTACCAGTCGTTGCTCCGGTTTGTAAATTTCTTGTCTTCCTTCCACCAGGAAGCCATTAATCGATTGGTGTCATGTAACTCATAGAACCTGACCACGAAGTCTGTGTTCAGTCGCTCCTCTGGGTCCTTGATTTTGTAGTACTTTTGAACCTCTATTGGGAGAAAAACTCTGACACACCCACCATTCTCGTCGTTAATGCGACACTTATGAGCGTCTGTATGATCAATCAGCCAACTCAAAATCTCAATGCATGGGAAAACTAGAGTTCAGCGGGCTACCATGTGTAAGCACGACCATCGGATATTCGGGAACACCTGGTCGTCGAGCGCCCTTACATCTAGGTCATTGTGTGGGATACACTCTGGGTAATCTTCCCAGTTGATTCTGTTGAACAAATCTCCCCATTGTGGGACCGTTATTTTTGACCCAGTGGCTACTTCAGTATCGCCAAACACGGGGGGTTGAATGAACGCCTTCTTCGTCAAGGTTTTAATGACAAGCTCTGCCCTGGGAGCGTATTCCAACTGCCTCACAGTGTTGGGAGAAGAACCCTCACCAATTTCTGCCTCCTTTAACTTAGGTGCCCTCTACGAGCATCTGGTCATTAGCTTTCTTGGAGGAACTTTTTCCTGCAACTAAAACATAGTTAGACATTGTGTAAAAGATCAAATGTTGATATAAAACAAATTACGACCGTCGGACTGATAAAATTTAACACATACCTATGTTGCTAGCTTAACCTAGTTTTGATAGTCTGAGAATCAATGGAGTCTTGAGATGCTCGCTTCGTTTCTTCGGATGTTCTGGAAATGGGAACTAGTGTGCAGAATGGAAGTGTTCGAAGTTGTTTTCGTGATTTAAACAAAGATTAACTTACCTTGTCGCATTAGCTATTCAATTCAGGATATGAGTGCGGTTCTACAAAATCTGTCACCAAATCTTCATTATGTTTAAAATTAAATTCGATCGTAGGTCGACGGCGCAGGCGCGGGCTATAACGTGGCCTATTGGCAATTTCAAATTCTCGTTGTTCAATCGACGCATGGGGTAATAATGTATGTGGGGAAAAACATTAACTGGCCTATTAAATGACATAATCTGATCGTATCTCGTGTTGAAAACATCCCATCGTTTCGTTAATCTAACTGGTGGATCAGCAATCAGGGCTTCTCTTTAAACATTGTTCGTTGATATCTCCTGGCAAAAGCTCTAATGCCGATCCATCTTGTCGTACCGAGCTAACGTGGCAAAGCTAACTCAGAAGTGTGACTAGGACACATGGAACCTTAAGGTGACTCAGGACGAAAACAGACCATACGAAATCCCTATGCGACAAAGACACGTGGCACTTGAAACCAGCGTCTTCGTTTAATCATGTTATTCGGAATCGGGGACTTTTCCTTAGCTAATCGTTCTAACAACAGATCCTACCCCACCGACGCTCAAAAGTATCAAGGATCGGGGATCGGCGATAAGCTTAACCAAGTGCTCCCGGATTAACTCCCTCGAAAATTATCGATGTCGAAAGTGCATTGGGGGTCGATGATCGATGATGTATCTATACAAAAATTTCAATGATTTGATCACACTGGCCCCGAAAAAACGCATCCGTCATCGGCTATCGAGGGTTTATCATGGCTCATGTCAATGTTTAGTCCTCTCGTATTTCATCGACGCCGATGGGAATCGGTTATCTCCTGTATCTTTGTGGAAAATAACTAGCGCAAACTTACTCTGCCTTTTACCGATGTCGGTGGTGCATCGACGATCATCGATTATTGTTACTATGTTGCCATTTTACCTGCTTGGATTTTGCCGACGCCGAACACAAACGCTCGAGTCATAATGTTA
>JZKD02S1674086.1:273451-283498 GCA_000966675.3 Picea glauca | reverse complement strand
TATATGTCCCAGACCACATATCCCAGGAGTGCACTGGGTGCCCTAGATCTCGTCTAGGGTCTTAGCCATCCTTCAGGAGAATGGCTCTCGCTGCTGCATGTAAATTTAACAGGAACGTACAACCTCTGTGAGTCAAACCAAAAGTCAGGACGAACGAGATGCTATGTAAGTCTAATGCAAAAGTCAGAGGGAACGTACAACCTCTGTGAGCAGATGCTATGTAAGTCTAATGCAAAAGTCAAGGGGAACGTACAACCTCTGTGAGCATAAACAGTCTAGTGCAAAAGTCAGGGGGAACGTACAACCTCTGTGAGCATAAACAGACTAGTGCAAAAGTCAGGGGTAACGTACAACCTCTGTGAGCCTAGTCAAGCCTTGTGAGCCATGAGCGAAAGTCAAGGCATCTAGCAAAAGTTAGGTTGAATATAAAATTTCTATGAGTTAGAAACAAATGATATTCCTAATATTGCAAATGATATAAATGTATTGATCTAGTGCGTTGGCACGTGTAACATTATCCACCATGAAGAGAAATTTGAATTTCCTTGTAAAAAGAAGAGTTGTAGAAATCAAAGTTGCATGTCTAGGTCAAAGTCAAAGTTGTCAAGCTGTCGCATGTTGCATGTTGCATGCATGTCCAGTTGCATGTTTCATGCATGACATGTGCATGCTAAGTTAGTATGCATGCATGCCAAGTCAAGGGTGAGTTGTAACTGAAGTCTCAAGTCTAGCTCTATTTTCGAACTAAAGTGTGAAGCTGAGTTATGTCAAGCATGCCTTCTTACCTCTAATTCGAGCCCTCTCCTCTTCTCCTATTCATTCCTTTATAAGCAAAGGTCGACCCCCTCTCTTCTACACAATTGCTATGCAGGGTAAAGGTGAAACTATAGAGGCAGCTAAACAGAGGTGCATATCAGTCCTATAGAGGCTGCTAAACAGAGGCGCATATCAGTCCTATAGAAGCAGCAATACAGAGGCGCATATCAGTCCTATAGAGGCAGCATTACAGAGGCGCATATCAGACCTATAGAGCCAGCATTACAAGTGCTAAATAGAGGCACATATCAGTCCTATAAAGGCAGTTGTACCAGTGCTAATTAGAGGCACGTATCAATCAAATAGAGGCAGCATCAACAGCCCCTATCAGAGTTGATATATCAGTTCTTAAGAGGCAGCGTATCTCAGTCTTTGAAGGCAATTCGGATACTTCTTCAATACTGGCCTGTAACAGGAGTCTAGATATCAGCAAGGTCTCTTAGTTCATGGTCGGGTCAGAGTCAACTTGGCAAGCTCTTTAAGAGTAGAGTATTCATGGTGGATATTTGTAAGTGATCTTACATTATTAATGCAATAAAGGAATATCGTTTATTGGGGTTTTTCTCCCTGTACAGGGTTTCCCCAGGGTATATGTGTTGTTGATGTGCATGCTTACGTATCTACATGATTATTGTTATTCAATTATGATTCTATATTGTTGAAATGTATTAAGTTGGAATCAAAATGTTGAAGAAAATAAAGAAATAATCCGCATAAGAAATCAAGCTAATAATTTAACATCCCGCACCATTCTCAACTTCCTTATTGCTTGCCCTAAAGGAACTATGTTCCTTTAATCAATGGATGCATCTGATCAAGTGAAAGATGCACATTTACTATTTCGTCTTTTGGATGAAGTAGTTGAGGAGGTGGGGGTGCAGAATGTTGTACAGGTTATCACAGATAATGCCCCAAATTATGTTGCAGCTGGAAGAATGTTAGAGGAAAAGCATCATACCATTTGGTGGACTCCATGTGCATCCGATTGTTTGGACCTCGTGCTTGAGGATATTGGGAAAATTGAATGGGTAAAAAACACAGTGGAACAAGGTAAAAGCATAACAAGGTACATTTACAACCACTCATGGGTTTTGACCCTTATGAGAAAAAACACTGATGGAAAAGAGCTTGTTAGGACAGCTATCACATGTTTTGCAACGAATTTTCTTACTTTGCAATCTATGATCGACCAAAAAAACAACTTGAGGAAGATATCCTCTTGTGATGAGGGGAATGCATCTCAGTGGAGCAAGAAAGCTGAAGACAAAGAGATTGTTGAAAAAGTGTATGAGAAAGCATTTTGGAAAAGGGCAGAGGAGATAGCGGTATTTAGTGCGCCTCTTGTGAAAGTCTTGAGAATGGTGGATGGTGATAAACCAACCATGGCCTTTGTTTATGAGGCCATGGATCAAGCCAAGGAGGCAATAAAAGAAGCATATCAGGGTAAAAGACAAAAGTATCTTCCTTTGTGGACAATCATTGATGAAATATGGAATAAACAACTCCATCAGCGTTTACATGTTGCAAGATATTACTTGAATCCTAGGTAAGTAGTAAGTAATTTCAAAGTTTTTAAGATACATTATTAAATTTTAATTGCAAATGTTTAAACTTTAGCTAATGTTTCAAACTCATTGACTCTTAAGTTTTAACTCTTTGAAAGGTTCCATTACACAAAAGATTTTGAAGCGGATGGGGAGGTAAAAGAAGGATTATACAAATGTATTGAGCGCATGGTCCATGATTCCAACAAACAAGATGAGATACACAACAAACTCTTGCATTTCAATGAGAGTATTGGTACCTTTGGCATGGCTATGGCTGGTCGAAGTAGAGCAAAAGATCCACCAGGTAAGTAATTGTAAAGTCTTTCAATTATATTATTCATGGCAAAAATTAAGTCAAACTTTCAAACTCTTTTGCTAAATCTTCTTTGTCTTTACATGCAGCTTATTGGTGGCAGCAATTTGGCAGTCAGTGCCCTGAATTGCAGAAAATTGCAATTCGGATATTGAGCCAGACATGTAGTGCTTCTGGGTGTGAACGCAACTGGAGTGTTTTTTAGTGTATACACGCCAAGAAGCGAAACAGCTTAGAGCAAAAACGGTTGAATGATATGGTATTTGTTCAATATAACCTTAGGTTGAGGCGCAACCAGTTGTTGAACAAGACCCCTAAATCCAGCAACATATTCTTGGATGATGTTGATCCCTCATCAGATCGGGTTGTGGAGACTCAACCAATAGCTTTTGACATTGAAGACCTTTCCTGGATGGATTTGGATCCCTAGCCATATCAAGAGAATGTGTGCATTGATGTTGCAACTGTATATTTGCCTTCTGGACCAGGGGATTCAAGCCAGGCTCAGAATCCCCCTGTTGAGTCTACTCATGTTGAGGATGTAGATGATGACTCTGAGTCTGAATCTGAGTCCGAGTCCTCTGAGTTTGAGTTTCAATATGCAGATTTAGATTATTAGATTGTGTAGACTCTAGAGTTATTTTTGGCCTTTATAGGCCATTTAGAGCCTTTTTGATGATGTATTTTGATTCAGATGTTCATATGACTATGGAGTGCACTTACTCTTAGTGTTATACACTGTTACTTCTTATATATATATGAGAAACTTTGCAAATATGTGTATAATGGTTTGGATTCACATGGATGCACATGAATATGTATTTTTTTTTTCAAAATTTGAATATTTTATGTATTTTTAGTGACCAGTTTTTTGATCCGATTTTTTTCTGGTTCCGATTTGGTTCCAGATTTTTTGGTCGATCGGTCTGGTTCTGGTAACTTTGCAAAAGACCCAATCGACCCCTCAAGCCAACATCTTCTCAACTCAAAAGAAGCCTTCATGCTCAATCGTGATTAGAGACCCTCCTGCTAACTCTCAATGCATAAACCCACATGGGGAGTTGTCTAGACCAGTCTCCACCCTTGAGTCTAAATGCTTCACTAGCAACCCTAGGTGTTGGAAACCCTCACAAGAGGCCAAAAACCATGATTTTAAGTAAATCCTTCATGCCTACGCTATCAAATGTGACTTCTCAAAACCCTACCAAGACAAGAAGGTGAGGAGACAAAGTATTTGCACATAAAAGTTTGCAATGAAGGTAGTTTCATGGAATGTACAAAGTCTTGCAAGACCTTGTTGAAAATTCACGGTCCACAAAATTAAAAATACTATTTATGATATTGACGTATTTTGTTTACAAGTGAAAGTAGCAAGTTTTATTCTTAGGTTGGCCCTTTTCATAATCAAGTCAGACTTTATTTTTTTCATACTAACCATGTCAAAGGTAAAGGTCGGGTTACAACTTCGATTTCTCCAAAACGAGCATAAGCTATTATCTAGTGCAGTTCTAATCCTCCAAATTGTGTTGTATGGACCTTGTTGGATTTCAGGCCATGTGTTTTTCCTAGCCAACATTTATGCACCTAATGACGTAGGAGAAAGGGCTTGCATTATGGGATTAGTTGGCAAAAGAGATAGTAGAGGCCTTTGGCTATTATGTGGTGATTTCAACAAAGTAAAGTCTTAAGAATACAAGGAGGTGTTGTTACATGCCCACATGATGCCAAGAGAATAATTGATCGTGTAATGACCTCAAGGCCAAGTTGGGAATTTATAATTCCAATAAATTTCGTTGTAAGGCCTCACTTGAGATCTAGTTCACTTGGTCCAATTTCTAGAAAGGTAATAAGAGGGTAATGAAAACCGTGGCAAAGCAATGCTCTTTGAGCACATTTTCTTCTTCTTTGAATATGAAGGTAGAAGGTCGGTTCATGGCATAGGGGAGCTCACCCTATCTAACCACCAACCTATTGCTTTTCCATTTACTAGGATATTGATAAACTTGAAGTCATGAATTCAAGATCTATGTTGAACACATCTTAGCTTAAGCATGCATCCAACATTGAGATTATCAAAAGAATTTGGAATGTAATGCCCGACCTAGAGGAGAGAGGGGTTGTATCTTATGGTGGGAAGGCACCATTCAGTGTGGCACGACCTTTTTGCGAAGGTATCGTATGCAACTCACGGTCATTAGAAGCATAAAGAATAAAGTTATTACTAAGGAGCTAGAGCAATTTTTAAGAATGTTGCAATTTAGCCCCTTTAGCAAGCAAATACAGTCTAGTATGGCCAAGTTGAGACATTTTCCCAAAGTCAAAGAGAACTATAGATATAAGGGTTCTCAAATCCAGTTCCATCCACACCAACTCAAGACAAGCAACAAGCAAGTTAAGGCCTTCTTCAAAGGCCTGGCCTATAAGGAGGCAACTGAGTGAATCAAAGCCCTGAGGACTAGATAAGGTAGGATCACATATCAGGGCGGCATTGAAAAAGAATCGATCCATCGTTATATAAAATGGCCTTACGACCCCAAACACTAACAAATGAGCAGCAGAGATTGTGTCACCAAGAGTTGACACTGGATGAATTGATAGCCACACCAAAAGAAATGGTTGATGAAATATCTCCCAACCTCAATAGATACTTATGTGAA
Organism: Picea glauca; assembly: GCA_000966675.3. Lineage (NCBI taxonomy): Eukaryota > Viridiplantae > Streptophyta > Pinopsida > Pinales > Pinaceae > Picea > Picea glauca. The sequence continues at coordinate 278,165 of JZKD02S1674086.1, read as the reverse complement.
TCCTACAAATTCGCATGGGATTTTTCGAGTCTTGATTGACTCCAAGTGTACATACTACAAACAAGCCATGGAGACCCAAAAAATGGGAGATAACTTCAATAAGGGGATGCTCAAATTCATCCCAAATCCTACGGATCCTAAGCTCATAATGAGATGGAACCCAATAAAACTCTTAAATGTGTCCTATAAAATTATAGCCAAGGCCCAGGCCCTTTGACTAAAGTATAACTTGCCTAAAATTATCATTCCTAAGCAAACTAACTTCATCATGGGAAATTTTATTCTCAGCAAAGTCATTGTATTTCAGAATGAATGGAGTGGACCTTGAATCCCCTTTCCTCAAGATCGACTTTGAAAAAGCTTATGACAAGGTCAAATGGCCCTTCATTATTGCCACGCTTAAAACTCTAAGGTTTGGACCCTTCTTTGTGAAAGCAATGGAAACCCTTTTCTATGAAGTGGTTGCATTCCTTTCCATTAACCAAGACAAGTTTGAAAAGATGGGCCTTTTCAGGTCTATCAAGCAAGGTTGTCTTTTAGCACCTGTCCTATGCATAATTGCAGCAACAACTCTCGAATACCTTCTTCAACACAAAATGACCCTAAGACTTACAAAACGTGTCCCTCTCCCTGATCCAAATGGTGGCAAGCTGGTGAATAGGCACTTTGCAAATGATTCCGATCGGATGATTCTAGAAAAAAAAAGGACACTCTGGAGTCTGGGCAACACAATGCACTACCTGCAAATCTTCTATGAAGCATAGAGGTCTAAATGCAAATGGCTAAGACTCAGTGCTTCCTTTTTATCCAAAGGGAGGCGTCAAAGCAGCTCATGGAGCAAGGATAGGGTTGGATTCAACCTAACCAAGTGTTTAAGTATTTAGGAATTCCCTTTTACCTTCCACACCTCCTACAAGGAGCTTTGGGAGGCAGTTTTACAAAGCCTAACCAAGAAGATTAACAAAAGGATTGTGAAACCAATGCCCCTTGCTGCTAAGTTCCAAAGATATACCAATGTCCCGATTTCCACAAATGTATACCACTCTTCCTACTGGGTTCCCTCAGCCCAAGCCTCTTTCCTGCTGGAAAAGCTCCTTGTGAACTTTATGTGGGAAATCACTAGTGTTTACAAAGATTTCCATAGAGTCAAATGCAGCTTGTATTGCACAACTAGAAATAGAGGAATGGGGATTATTGCCACTAGAACTCAATCTTGGTCCTTGTGTGCCAAATGGACCATTATGTTGAGTTTTGTACCTTGGGAGGTGTTCCCCATGTGCTTATGACCTCCTTAGCACATGAGGGAAGGACATTACACTTTGTACCTTGTATTTTTGTCTAATTTCACTTTGACTTTGTCTAAAGTGAAATTTAGTCATTTTGGCCTAAAAGTGACTATTAATTCACAAAGGGGTGAATTAGAGACATAAAGTTGACTTAGGAAACTTAACCCAAAGTGGGTTTTGCTATTTAGATATTTATGGGGAGATCTCAACCATCAATTAGATGGGAGATGAGATGATCTCCACCGCTCATATTCTAGGTTTCCTTTTGGATGTCAAAGAGGGGCGCAAAGGGTGAAGGAGGGCGCATTGTTCATTCACTCATTTGTTCATTGTGAGAGGAGCTCTTGGAGGATGAGCATGAGGTCAGTTTTGTGAGGATGCTTGAGCTTGGGCGCTAGCTTTCATGGAGGGAAGCTACTAGCTACTTGCTTGGATTATTTACTAGAGAGGTTCGACTTCTGAGGAGGGTGCTTTGCCAGATTGGGGCGCATCAGTTGTTGAGAGACTTCTAGCCATCAGATTGCAATGAGATCAGTTGCAAAGGAAAGCCATTCAGCAGAGCTTCATTACTGTGGAGGGGTTTCCAGATCTGAGCTCACAGTTAGCAGTTGGAGCAGATTCAGTGGATTCGACAGCTTGCATGTTGGGCGCACCATTCAGGGGCGCTCTTGGAGGTTTTGGGCTTGTATATCAACTCAGATCGAGTTTCTATTGTATCAGGTTCCATCACTTATTGTATTAGTTGTATTCCTTCTTCTGCTTTCCTCATATATACATATACATTCCAAACTGGTTTTCCACGGGGGGGGTTTATCCAAGGTCATGTTGACCAAAAATACCTGTGTACACAAATGCATTGATTAGTCTCTTAGATCTCTTTATTTTCAGCTATAAAGATCTATAGGTGTGTTGTATTTATTTTGGTATGCATGTGCTAATATCTGGACACTAAAACTACATGCTAGAGCACCCAAAATCGCAAGTATAACCGTAACAAATCAGCGAAAAACACTTGGACTGTTGGCTGTTATAAAACAGCAGCAAATACTTTACCTGGCAGTGAAACTTAGAGCCTAACTGTGGTCAAAGACAGACCCAGTTGGCAAGCTGATAGGACCTGTAAAATCTTCATGGTATTAGAGCGTTGGTGACTGAAATTTTGAGCAGTTGGGACACCATTTTGTTGGCTGTCATACATATCTTCTTGGCAGATTTTTGAGGACAACCATTGACTCATTCAGTGGTTGTTAGAGGCCAGAATTTTGTAGAGGATAGTTGGGCAGTTTTTGACACTTGTCATCTGTCTCTTTTCACACCTACGCAGTAGGAGTGAGGTTGATTTGACGTGACCTCTAGGTCAAATTACAATTGTCTCTTTTCACACTTGTGTTGACAGGAGTGAGACAGTGTTTTCCTTGGCAGTGTGAGCATCAGTTGGGGTTTGCAGTTTGGCAAAGATGTCAGCATCTCAGATGCGAGTTGAGAACAGGCTAGCAGGGGCTAGCAATTGGTCGCCTTGGAAGGCGAGGATGATCTTCGTCTTAGAGGACCTCGAGCTATGGGACATAGTCGAGGTAGCTGTTCCCCCCATTCCTGTCTTTGCTCCCGTCTTGGTGGCAGAGTTCAGGAAAAGGAACAAGGCAAAGAAGACTATTTGTGACGCAATCTGTGATCATATCATACCCCATTTGACGGGGAAGGCTTGTGCATATGAGATGTGGGCATCTCTATGCAAGTTGTATGAGAGCTCCAACGAGAACCGGAAGATGGTTCTTCATGACCGACTCAGGGGCATTCGCATGCTCAAGGATGACTCAGTAACTTCATTCCTTGGTCGCGTCACTCAAATCAGAGACGAGCTTGGAGCCATCGGCGAGGTTGTTGACCCTAACTCTTTGGTGAGGCAAGCTATGAATAGCTTCACCAAACCGTGGGGTCCATTTGTACATGACATAGTTGCCAGGGAGGTTATGCCTACATGGGAGAGGATGTGGGATGACTTTGTCCAAGAGGAGACAAAGCTAGCAGCCGAGGCTTCTAGACAGCGGCAACAGCAGATTGGTCAAGGTGAGGAGGATCTTACTCTTTGGACAAAGGGCAAGAAGAAGGTCAGCTGTGGGGGTCGGCAAGGTCCCAAGTTTGGGGCCCCACCACAGGGGAGTGGAGGAGGAGAGAGCAGCAGTGGTCAGGGCAGTGGTCAGAAGAGAGATATGAGCAAAGTGAAGTGCTTTGTTTGTAAGAAGTTTGAGCACTATGTTGGACAGTGCCCAAACAGGAAGAAGAAGAAGGGTGGTACAGCAGCTACAGCAAAGGAGATAGATTTTCAGACACAGTTTCAGAGAGAGTGTGCCTTTCTCGTATGCTATACTTCAGTTGAGACATCACCCAATATATGGTATATTGACAGCGGGGCTTCGAGCCATATGACTAGACTTCGAGAGCACTTTTCTGATCTCAGAGACATCGAGGTCAAGATTGAGATTTCTCTTGGAGATGACAGAGTTGTCAAAGTTGCAGGGGTTGGCACAGTTGCCTTTCAGAGAGATGGCATGCCACCCATATTGTTTATGAACGTTCTTTATGTCCCTGGCATGAAGAAGAATTTGATTTCAGTTTCCACCCTCTAAGATAGAGGTCTTGAGGTGACATTCAGAGGCACCGAGGTACTGATTCATCCTCGGGGGTCTTCACTAGCCTTAGGACAGGTGATTGGAGTGAGAGGGGAAACTGTTCAGATTGCTTTTTCAGCCACTTCATGCATTGGCAACGAGTAGCGACAGCAGCAGACAGTTATGTGAGTTATGGCATCGCAGGATGGCCCACCTACATCATGGGGCTCTTGGAGGATTGAGAGAGGTTGTGACCGGAGTGCCACAAATCAGCATAGAGCATCAGGATGTTTGCAGAGGGTGTGCGCTTGGCAAGTTTGCCAAGGCATCGTTCCCCAGCAGTGACACCAGGTCAGCTGGGATACTGGATTTAGTACACACAGACATGTGTGGGCCCATGACTCAGAGGTCCTTGAGTGGTTGTGAGTATTATCTCACATTTATTGATGACTACTCGAGGAAGACTTGGATCTATTTCCTGAAGGCCAAGTGTGAGGTCTTCACACAGTTCCAAGAGTTCAGAGCTCTTGTGGAGAACCAATCGGGAAAGAGGATCAAAGTCTTGTGGTCGGATAATAGGGGAGAGTATTCCTCGAGACAGTTTGTAGACTTTTGTGCACAGCATGGCATTAGGAGACAGATGATTGTACCTTACAACCCCCAACAGAATGAGGTTACCGAGAGGAAGAACTGGGCCATTACCAGTGCAGCGAGATCCATGCTGCATGATCAGAGTTTTCCTTTGTACTTGTAAGCAGAGGCATGTGCTACTGCAGTTTACCTGCAAAATAGGAACCCCCATAGGATTTTGAGGAAGAT
>JZKD02S1674086.1:222078-259819 GCA_000966675.3 Picea glauca | reverse complement strand
TGCTTCCAGCTACAGATCTGAGGTAACTGTACAGTGGCTTATCAATCTGCTGTTACATTAACTCTGCTGCTACATTTAGAAGAACTCTTTGTTCCAGAATTAATTTACATAGATCCACTGTTATTTATAGAAGAGTTCTTTGTCTTTAATCGAGATCTAAGTTTTATAGCATATAATCTAAGTTCCCTTCTTGCTGCCTGGAACATAGATCTACTGTTGTTTCTTTAGAACTGTTATCACTAAACCTAGTCTACAGATCTACTGTTGTTCTGAGTTTACATTGATACTTGAATGAGCCTTGTCTAAACTGTTGTTATTGTTTTTACTAGATATGCTCTTATGCTTCAAGATCTAAGATCTCTTATTGATAATTTTTGTTTGTCTGCTTCTATTATCATTGTTTACTATAGATCTGACTCTATAAGCTGTTTGTGCTTTAGATCTAAGTAGTTTCTGTTTTGAAAATTAAAAGGTGACCTCTATCTGCATTTTACCCTAAAATCTAACAAGCAGGCTGCATAGCATGGAGTGTGGCAAGAGGCCATGATGGAGAAGTATGCATCCATCATGAAAAATGATGTATAGGAGGTGGTGCCCAGGTTAGACGGGAAGAAGGTGCTTGGATCCAAGTGGATCTACAAGGTCAAGCATGCAACAGATGGAAGCGTGGACAAGTACAAAGCGCGCTTCGTGGCCAAGGGGTTTTCACAGCGAGAGGGAGTCGACTATGAGGAGACTTTCGCCCCGCTGGCCAGATATACATCGATTAGGACTGTTATTTCTTTAGCAACAAAGTTGGGTTGGCGCGTTCACCAGATGAACGTGAAGATTTCCTTCCTCAATGGAGTTGTTGAGGAGGAAGTATATTTTGAGCAGCCAGAGGGGTTTGATATCGGTGACAAAGAAACGCATGTTTGCAGATTGAGGCGAGCCTTATATGGGCTCAAGCAGGAACCTCGGGCTTGGTACTCGAGGATTGATAGCTACTTGAGAGAGATGGGTTTCCAACGGAGCGAGGCAGACTTGAACCTGTATTTTCTTGCAAGGGAGGCACCTCTCATACTGGTGTTGTATGTAGATGACCTATTTCTGACAGGTGACGAGCAGCTGATAGCAGGTTGCAAGACTAATCTTACAGCTGAGTTTGAGATGAAAGACCTTGGGTTGATGCATTACCTCCTTGGTTTGGAGGTATGGCAGCAGAATGGGCACTTCTTCTTGGGATAGGGGAAGTATAGAGCGGAGATCTTGCGTAGGTTCAGGATGACTGATTGTAGGCCCATGTCCACGCCTCTAGTCACAAACTAGTGGAAGATTGATGCATCAGATTCAAAGATAGTAAACCCAATTGTCTATCGTCAGTTGATTGGATCGCTCATGTATATGGTCAACACTCGGCCAGATATCAGCTTTGCAGTAAACTCTTTAAGTCAGTTCATGGTGGACCCTCGGAGAGCACATTGGATTGTTGCGAAGCATGTGCTTCGCTAGCTTAGAGGTACAGTGTAGTACGGGTTGTTGTATGAGCGCAGTGGTGGAGTGAGGTTAGCAGGCTTTACAGACGTTGAGTGGGAAGGATAGGCAGAGGACAAGAAGAGTATTTTGGGATGTTGTTTCAGCATTGGATTGGGCATCATTTCCCGATTCTGTAGGAAGCAGAATCAATGGCATTATGCTTTGTTGAGGCAAAGTACATGGCTGCCAGTTTAGCAACATGTGAGGCACTGTGGTTGAGGAAGCTTTTCTTGGGAATGTTCGAGCAGGAGCTAGAGGCAACTATGATTCACTATGACAATCAGAGTTGCATCAAGCTCTCTGAGAATCCGGTGTTTCATGATCGTAGCAAGCACATCGATATCAAGTATCACTTCATCCGAGATTGTGTACAGAGAGGAGCCATGAGGCTTGATTACATACAGACTAATGAGTAGATGGAAGATAGTTTTACAAAGGCACTGAGCAAACAAAAGTTTGAAAAGTTCAAAGATCGGATGGGGTTGAGACAAAATCCCTTCTTCGCTAAGAGGGAGTGTTGAAAATGTAGCAAGGAAGGTCTTCCACACATTGCAGCGCCTTAGCATGGTGGAGGACAATGAAACATTAGCCAATATTGATTATTAAACTTTTCCCTAAGTCTAACTTAGGAAAAGGAGTATTGATGTGTTATATTCTTCAGTTGACTTTATTGAGCACCTTTTCTAAGGTTAAAGTGAAAAATAGTTTTTAAGTGATGGATGTTTTAATCTTAGCCATCCATCTTGGAGAGTGAGGGAGATTTAATCTCAACCCTCCATCCTTATGAGATTAGGGTTTCACTTGCTCATGGAAGTAGAATCGATTTCGCTAGAGAGGCGCATTATTCATCTGAGAGAGAAGGAGAACTTCATTGGAGTGAAGGAATTTGCCTAGGGTTTGTTGGAGAGAGATTGCAGGGAGACAGAGGAGGATTCTTCAAGGGATATTGGCACACTTCTTCAACTTGGCAGAGACCACTACCTTCAGATCTGAGAGTCGTCGTACAAGGTGACGCAGGGGTCGTACTTCTACATAGAGGCTCTAGCAGAGGCAAACACTGAGTCGTTCTAGTTCCAGGACGTAGGGAAAGGCCGTACTTATGCTGTAGAGGTGAAAATCTGAGGGTTTATGCAGTGATTTGGCTGGGACGAAATTCTTTGTAAGAGATCTCCATATTTCTGCTGCTAACAATAAAATCCACAAATTTGTTGCATTGGTTTTCCCTCCGAGGTTTCTCCAGGGACTATTTGTCCAAAACTATTTGTGTACATGTGATGTGAATTTGTTTTCTTCTACTGTTAATTTCTTGGTTATTAGTTTTTTGATGTGCAAATTTATTTGTGAAAATAACCTAGCTGTAACTAAAAATCAGAAAAAGATTGTGGTCTATTTGCTGAGTTTAGAGAAAATTCACAGTTTTCAACAGAGATGGAATAAGATAACTCCCTTCAAGATCATTTATTAAAAATTAAAGATATTCGAGATCGGTTGAAGGCCATCGATAGAAAGATGGACAAAGAAGACCCAGAAATCTGAAATCATAACATTGAAAAGCCTACCTTCCTCTTTCGAAAAAAAAATTCAAACATTTAACATTATGTCTGATAATAAACATATAATGTCTGAGCAATTGAGTAATAAGCTTTTGCAAAAAGACTGGTGGAAGAATTACTTTGGTTACAACAGTGGGCATGTCTAACCCAAGGGGTTAGCTCCACTGGTTGACACCAACGTTGTTGGGCATTTGGCTAGTTCCATGCCAACAGGTACCAAGATTGAATTGCCTTGGGTTAAGCGCACTAGTCTATGCTTACAGGTTTGCTAGGGATGCCATCTACAAATGTGAGGAAACATCCCTTGGGTTTCCCCACGAGGTTTTCTTTGGGAAAAAACAACAATGGGGATGAAACTTAAAGGTGGCCTTGGCAGCAAAGTTCAAAGGCAAAGGCAAGGCTAACAAGGTTAAAGATGGGCACAAACATAGCAGCAAGCAATTGGATTCAGAGAATCAGAACCCCAGCAAGATTAGTAAGTGTTTTTATTGTGGAGAGATAGGTTACATAAGAAAACTTTGTAGAGACATTATTGGATGGAAGGATCAATCAAAGGGGCCTACTCCAGAAGTCAAACCGAGGAGAAACAAGCTAATATAGTTGATCACAAGAGTGTTGATATTTACGAGGGTCAACAGAAGAATTGAAATAACCAAATCTCACCCAAATTTTGAGATATCCTCCTCACAATTGCGCTAGAGAGAGAGTGCAAAATCTAAAGCACAAGTGCTGAAAAATAGAAATACACAAGTGAATCTAAAAGAAGAAATCCAATCACAAGATAAAAATGCCAAAATTAAGTGTGCTTAGGCTTATAACACTTGTTTTTTCAAATCAAGAAGATCACAAGATGAAATAACACAAATGAGAGCTTGAACTGTGTATTTATACACAACTCAAGTGAGGTGTTCCTTCAAGAGGGGGCTATGCCTCCCCCCCAAACTAGGGCACACACCCCAAGAGGGTCATTAAGCCTACATATCAAGTTTGACTAAGTCAACCTTAACCATAACTTAGTATTACAATAAATGATGGCCTTGGCCATATTTAATGCTTAACCAAATGTATTAATGACACAATAGTTGGTTGTGGCCAGATGTACAGATTACAACAAGAGTAACAATAGTTCCAACAGCCTCCCATGAGTTGAATAGAGAGCCACAAAGAAAAGTCATTACAGCACAAGATTTACTTCCCCCTAATGTTGAGCAAAGGGCAAATCACCCACCCTGAATTCCACATCACTCTATAAAACCATCAAGATCATCAACAACCAACATTGAGCTCCACAGCGATTTAGGTGGGAGATGTTGTAGTTCAACAAGGACATCAAAATATTGAGTAATGGCCTATGGTAGAGAAGAATCCCCCTGATAGTGGTCAAATGGTCCAATAAAAAACTTCAAATTCATCCTAAAATCAGATAGCTATCTAAGCAAGAAGGGCCCGAGGTGGAGGAGATTCCTCGTGATAGCTTGTAGATGGACTGGCAAGAAACTTCATTGCACCAACAAGAGTGGAGATAACCCACTAAATATGGGCCTTCACTTATCAGAAGGAAGAGCAACTAATGTAGGGGAATCATGCAAGGTGTCACCATCAGCACTGAATAACGATTGATGGTCAACCTAGGCAAAACCAAGGTCATGATTAAAGACCCTCTTTGATCACCATTTCATTTTCATAGGAGAGGAGATTGAAATCACTGGCACTTATACCTATTTGGGGGTATGGTTCACAGTACCTTGCTTTAGTCTGCAACATGCACTTCAGCTCTGAGTCAACAAGGGCTACAGATCCTTGGCCCTTCTTGAGAGGCAATGTTTTCGAAACCATTTTCATGACATATTGTCCAAGATGTCTCATGGACACCCTTATCTTGCCCACAATTTTATACAGTTATGAGGTTTGGGGACCTCGCTTACTAGAGTCCGATTGGTCTTTAGCAGAGAGAGTACAAATCATCCTCCTTCGCCGCATCATCAAATGCAAGAAAACAGTCCCTCCACCCATCATCCTTGCAGAGTTTGGTGCTCACCCCTTTTAGTTTGCGACATTGTTTGGTCTTATCTTACTCCTACACCGCATTCGGAGTTTTGTTGATACAGTGAAGGGGCAAGACTGACATCCATACTTGACCTACTGCTCATTGGAGTTCATTGCATCCTACAGTTCTCTAAGTCGCTCTTGTTGTTTGTCATGTTATAGCACAAGTTGTAAGTTGGAAAAAGCCCGACCCAACCACAAAAGCAAGTGCTACAACTTGGGAATCCTACACCCAATGTCACCTCAATGTAGGTCCCACACTTCAAGGATGACTAGGTCACTCTAGGGAGGCGATCTCGGTGACCCTAGGGGGAATGAGATGTAGATGAATGGATATGGAAGTGGAGGCCCTAGAGGTCAAATCTAAATGGAGTGAAATGTGGGAAGAGATACCTTGTAATTCAAGTGATTTTTGCCCCAAAGGTATGATACTTCTCCGGATGATTGTCCCTGCCCGAGACACAAGAAAATCCAACTTGCAATGATATATGTTAGTATGGATCAACAAGTTAAGCTTGTTGTCCCTAATTTGCAGCAGTAGATGACAATTTATTTCAGCAAGTACGGCATTCAAATCAGCATGTAAAGCATAAGATCAATCAACAATATTATCAATGAGTATGGCAATCAATTATGACTAAAAATTGGCACTTTGAAGCTAAACAAAGCAAGTCGTTGTAACATGTATTTTCTGCAGAAAATTGCAGCCTTATGGTTGTAGCATTCATTCACTTTTATCAACAAATTACACCATTAAAAGATGCCAACAAGTAGCCCAAAGGATGCGCCCTAGTTAGTAGAGTTAGTGTGCAAAATTTAGGAGTTAGTCTAGGGCTAGTTTAGGAGTTAAGAATGAATTAGTGGCTAGGGTTATGCATCCCTAATGGTTGTAGGTTAAAGTTTATAACAGCAATTTAAATAGTGGGAGAAAGGGGACGCACTAGTAGGGGAAGACTCCTCTCAATGTGGCAAACCAACTCCAAGCAAGAGATCTTTCAAAAGACAAAAATTCACATCTCCCAAGGCAATGATTTTATATCTCCAATGCAAAAAATAAGTGGCTAGTGCCTTTACTATTGGGTTAATGGAGTCAAATAAATGAACTAGAGATGCTACTTCCTTGGGGATGTAAATCCTCTTACTTCCCAAGGCAAGTAACTCTAGTTAGGGTTTGAGAATGAGAGGTGTAAATCCTCTTACTTCCTCAAACAAACCCTTGCAACATCAATGAACTTTAAGCAATAAATGATGGAGACTAGAGTGGGGGTGTAAATACTCTTACTTCCCACTTAGCTCCTAGCACAACAATCCTTGACTTGAAAAAATGATAGCATAAGAGTAAAAGACCATACCAAAATCAAGAAAGATGCTAAGATGATCCACCATAAAAGCTAGAAAGCATTCATCCAAGGCTAGCGCCTCACTCCTCCATCAATCATTCACAAGAGATAGCCATAAACAAGTGCACAAGAAACAAATATAGCCAAGTGTAGAGAAAATTTCAGATCAAGTCCTCTCACAAGAGGGAGAGTTATGTTCAAATGAGATCTTATGATCTCTTATTTATACAAAATGTCACTAAGGTGACTTGTCCATATATTAAGGGGTAAACCACAAGACTAGGGGTCAACAACCCTAATCTTGCCCCCTTTAACAAAGTAATATTAAACAAATCATTTAAATTTTCACTTTTGCACAAGTAAAACCCTAATTTACATGGATGTCTCCCCTTTAGGGGATGTTTTGTCACTTAGAAGAAGTCGTTGGTGTTGGAGAAGCATTGGTAGGCCTCCAAAGGCCACATGTCAAGCATCTAGGCAATCTCCTCATGGTGAAGACTTCCTCCTCCTTAAAACGTCCATGTATCAATGAGTGGCTACATCACCACCAAACCTTATCCCCCAAAAGTGACATCATGCCCTAGGAGGTGACATTTTGCCTCTTCTAGGCAAGTCGTTTGGCAACTAAAGCATGGGCTAGGTCCATCTAGTTGTCCTCTAGGCCTTCAATATTTCATCCCTATGATCCGACATGTGGACTCTTAGCATCCAACCTGTGGGCGTGTAGCCCCATGGAAGCCCAAGCTAGGCTTGTTCTCCCAAAATTGTCCAACTAGGTCCTGCAAAGACAAATGAGCACACCCTCCAAGGATCTCAAGTCATAACATCATGACAAGTGAATCCAATCAATAAATGAGCCACCTAAGCATGTGCATCAAAGATCACTATATCAAACAACTAATTGCTCAAGGACACTATGCAACTTGTCAAGCTTGAATATGGGAGGGTTGACGAGGTGTCCTATTGGGTAGATCTTGCCCTAGGTCAAGGAGGGTTTCTAAGAGATCCCTCTCTAATCCATGTAAAGTGGGTGAAGTGGTTGGAGTCAAGACTCAATAGGCATAGGGCTCATGACATACAAGGGGCCGTAGTGTCTCATTCATGGGTGCCTTTGTAGAGGGTGTGTGGTACCTTCGTCCACACTTTTTCCAAGCCCATTAATTGCCATTCTTTTATTCTTTCATAGTTTTAAGGAGAGGATGAAGGTCACTGCCCTGGCGTGGTGACCAGATAATCACAATGTCACCCACAAACACCTAGTGGAAATGAGAAGGTTGGCTCGTGATGAGACCCCCTTTCTCTCGGTCTTGCAACTGAGAGCCATTACCCTAGTTTGGTGACCAAATGATGGCAATGTCATACCACTAGATATTCATGGACGTGATAGGTCGGCTCGTGATGAGACCTCCTATCCTTCAACTAACCTTTTAAGCATTCTTTATTATATTGTGGGTCCCCTTTACTCAAAGATAAGTGTTTCATTGCTTTCTTGGGTGATCCCTGGGTGAAGCATCTGGAAGGTTCATACAAGGCTTTTATCTTTTACCCAACATCAATCCCTCTGGGCCTTCAACCCCTTCTTCCTATAGAATGAGGGACAACCCCTTCTTGGGTCAATACACCCTAAAATCCCAAGAGATAAGGAAATGGAGGGGAACAATGATGGGAAGTGGTAAGTATGGTCGAGAATGGTACGATAACTCTTTAAGGGAGTTCCTAGTAGCAAACCCATCCCCATTGAAGACCACTTACTAGGGCACAATGTCAACCACCAAGGTGAAGCAGGGCAAAAGGCATAATGTCCAAGCATATATCATGAAATCTAGAGCAATCTAAGATACAACATACTCAACTGGCTTAAATATTGAAATGATGCTCACCATAATACTAACTTGTACCTCGTGGAGCAAGGCCCACTACCTTCCGGAAGCCAGCTGATGTGGTGGATGCCATCTGGAAATCTGTGACCATATGTTGTGGTGAGAGGGGTTTCCAACTGTGCAAAAGGGTATTGTTGGTCATGTAGTCTCTCGACACTCCATATCTGCAACATGAGGGCCTCGAGACATAATCTCCTTTGTTGTCCACAAAATGGGGATAACATGTCCACTGGGATCTCGGATCTCCTAGCATCAATGGGTAATACAATAAACCAACTTCCCTCGTTTAGATATTCTCTTGCAACGCCTAGCCACCTCTTAACTACTAGACAAGAGATGAACAGGATCATTAGAGATGATATCTACAAGTAGTTTTCATAGGTCACTTGGATAAACTCTCAGCATGGGTTACACCCGAAGATGGCCTTCTATGTTGAGCACTTCACGGTTTCGAGGGATAGACTCATTATTCGACCCCATTGCACACTTCGTCATTGGATGCATTCTCTTCACATCCCCCCCGACTAGTTCAAAGTAGGCTCTCATAAACTATGGATTGAGATGGACACCAGATTGACCGATCAGATAAGATCTACCAATGTTGCCATCTCCGAGAAGTTGGGACTTAGGAGAACTTCAACTTTCGTTGCCCGGTTTACTACAAGATCTGCAGACGGTTCCACTATCTATTTAGAGATCTCCAAACACTTGGAAGCTTTTCTAGGTACCCTGATTAAAGATGCCTGGCGTTATCCAAGTAGGAGGCCTTCCATCTCTGCTCTCTCATCCTCTAGCCACACCCACATCCTAGACCAGCGCTCACCCAGTGGATCACTTCATTTTTAACGGTGCTCCCAACTAGGGGCACCAAGCGGCAAATGGATAGCGATCATGTCCCTGAACCCAAATCAGTGTGGACTTACAGTTGGCTTTCAAGGTTCTCGGTTAGACTCCTATTTTACTTTTTGCATTTTACTTTTATATAGGAGTCGCTTTAGCACTCCTACTTTGTATGCAGAGCATTGTACTTAACAGTCCCATTTACCTACTTTAGTGGTCATTTGTTGGACATTAATATTGTTGGGTAGGTGTTATATTCTTTGCATGCGTGTGGGGGTGTGCGTCAGGTTTGATGATTGTGTTTGACGATCCCATCACCCGTCGTTCTTTGTGGGCGTGTGCATTGGACGATGCCCGAGGGGGGGTCCCAGGGGGGCCTTGGAGCCGACGGAGTTCGAGGCAATGCCTTGAAATCTTTTTTTGGGCAGTTTTTTGCTACTATAGCGTTTTTCGCTATTTTTAGTGGTTTTCTATAGTAATCCCAGATTAAGGGATTAGAGTTTTGGTAGTTGCAAAATACCTAAAATATTGTATATATAGTATTGTGAATGGTGAAATTAATATAATGAAGATTTGGGAGGTGTAGCACCAAGGAAGGTTGGTTTTCTCTCGGTTAAGGGTTTCCAAGGTAAATCTATGTACTTACTACTATGTGTATGAGCCATTGATTAATTTATGTTTTGTTTAATAATTTGTATGCATTTCTTTACTTCACAAGTTTAAAACTTACATGCGGTATCAGAGCACGTTTTTAGCTTCAAGGGGACATCTTTGTTGTTGAGGGTTTGGTTTGGTCTTGATAGATCAAATTTATCTTGGGTCTGTGATAAACATGGGTTCAGTGGGAGCTTTGCAGTAGTGATTCGTGTGTTGAAAGAGAATGACGAGTAGTTCTAGAATCGAGATTGAGAAGTTCAACAGTCAAAACTTTGAGCTATGGAAGCTCAAGATGGAGGACCTCCTTGTAAACAAAGAACAATGGATCGTTGTGGATCCTGGTACACAACCTACCAATACACAACCTATTGGTACACAATCTACTGGTATGTCGAAACAAGATTGGGAGAAGCTGGATAGAAGAGCAAGGAGTACGATTAGTCATGCCTGGCAGATTCGGCGTTACTGAATGTGTCGGGAGAATCTACAGCCAAGGAACTATGGGAAAAGTTGGGGAATTTGTATCAGTCAATGTCCTTAGAAAACAAGTTGTTTCTTCGAAAGAAGTTGTATCATCTTAGGATGGAAGATGGAGATTCTGTGACAGAGCATCTTAATGAATCAATACTCTAGTAAGTCAACTTGTCTCTGTTAATATTACAATTACAGAATAAGATAAGTGTATTACTGTGTTATGTTCTTTGCCAAACTCCCGGGATAATCTGGTTGTAGCAATTGGTAGTACCCTTGTTTTAAAAACTGTCAAACCGAAACTGAAACCGGCCGGTTTGACCGGTTAGCTGCATGATCGGTTCGAACAGGGGAAAACACTGAACCAGTCGGCCAGTTTATGACGGAACCGGCCAGTTCGGTAACGAACCGGCCGATTCAGTACCAAATCGACCAGTTCGGTACCAAACCGGTCGGTTTTGTCATAAACCGGTCGGTTCGGTTGGGTCTTCCTTAAGTGGGCCCGCGAACTTCAACTATATCTATTTTTTTGCTAAATGATAACCCTAACCTCCTCTAAACCCTAACAGCAACCTATATAACCCTATCACTCCCCTCAAAGTGCCTCACACCTCTCTCATTCATCATTTGGGAGCATTTGGGAGCGTTTGGGTTTTGGAGCAACATTGATTCTTGAAGAGCAACATTGAGGAGCTTATTGGGCAAGTGTTTTGGGCAGTTTGTGGTGGATTTGACATCTCAACTAGGAGGCTATATTTCATCTTCAAGTTTGGAGGAGTTGGATTAGACTCTAGAGGCATGTTGAAAATTTTCCACTCATTTTTTTCCATTTTGAATCTTGATTGTTGAATGTTTGAAAGTTTTAAACTTAGTAAGAATCTAAGACAAGGTTCCTTCTTTGCATTTTCAGATTGCTTGCATTGTGCAAATTCCACCTTTGATTTAGCCTTTGAGTTTGCATTTACAAATTTCCAATGGCCCCAAAAACTAAAGATGTCGCATGGGTTCATGTTGAGGTGATTTAAGGTCTAATGTATTGCAAGTATTGTCGAAAATGCATCAAGGGAGGGGGTGGGGGGTGGCATTCATAGGCTGAACACTTGGTTGGTGTTAGAGGCCAAGTTAAATCATGTGAGGCACCATTGGATGTTATTGGGCCTATTAGAGAAGAGATGAAAAAAGTACTTAATGACTACCAAGAAGAAAAGGCTAGGGAAAAGCTATACAGGCTAAAATAGGGAGGAAGAGGGCAATGAAGGAAGCCAACCCCACTTTTGATTATGAGGACTCTCCATCTATTCATTCTACTGGAGTTAGAAATAGAGACCCCTTTCATTATGTTCCTCCTCCCCTTCAAAGTGAAAATACCATGCATCCGCCTAAAAGTTAAAAGAGGAATACCATCCAAAGCTATTTCACACCTCCCCCCACTTCTAGCTCTGACAATGCCAATGTTTCTCAAGTTCAACCCAATCAATTTCAGCCAACCTTAGATGACCATTGGAAGAAACAATATAGAGAGATTGCTTATGAGTACATAGCTAGATGGTGGTATCGTGTTGATATCCCCTTCAATGTTGCCCGCTCACCATATTACCAACCTATGTAGGATGCCATTATTGCTTGCAGTAGGGGCTTCAAAGGCCCTAGTATGCATGATTTGAGGGGATCTCTTTTGCACAGAGAGGTCGCATCCATTGAAGAATACTTGATAGATTTCAAAGTATCATGGGCCAAAACAGGATGTAACATCATGTCAGATGGATGGAGTGATGGAAGGAACCGTACTATCATAAATTTCCTTGTCTCTTTCCCACAAGGAACCATGTTTTTGAGATCAGTTGATGCATCTGATAGGGTCAAAGATGCAAACTTCTTGTTTGAGCTATTAGATGAGCTTGTTATGGAGGTGGGGGTGGCCAATGTTGTTCAGGTCATCACAGATAAAGCCTCTAACTATGTTCTTGTTGGGAAGATGTTAGAGGAGAAACACAAAACCATATGTTGGACCCCATGTGCTGCACATTGCATAGACCCCGTGCTTGAGGACATTGGCAAACAAGAATGGATCAAAAACACTGTAGAGCATGCCAAAAGCATCACAAAGTACATCTACAACCACTCATGGGTTTTGAGCCTGATGAGGAAAAACATAGAGAAAAGAGAACTTCTTAGGCCTTCCATCAATAGATTTGCAACGCACTTCTTGACATTGCAATCTATGGCTTCCCAATCAAATAACTTGCAAAAGATGTTTGCATCTGATGAATGGAATGCATCTCAGTGAGCACATAGACAAGATGGCAAAGACACCAAAAAGAAAGTTAATGAGTAGAAGCAGTTCAGGTGTTTAAATTTTATATACTTTATAATTTATTACTTCAAGGAACTAACTCGACTAACTATGTTTTTTGTAGCAAATTGATGGGAGTCATTTGGCAGCCATTGTCCTCAATTGCAAAAGTTTGCAATTAGAGCGTTGAGTCAAACTTGCAATGCTTCCGGGTGTGTACGCAATTGTACTTTCTTTGAGAGGATTCACATGAAGAAGAGAAACCGTTTAGAACAAAAACGGTTAAATGATCTAGTCTTCGTGCAGTACAACCTCCAACTAAGGTGCAACCAATTGTTGAACAAAGACCCGATTCAGATCCTATTGTGTTGGATGATGTTGATCCAACTTCAGATTGGGTAGCGGAGATTCACCCACCAGAGTTTGATGTTGACTATGATTTGGAGGTGGAGTTAGCAGGGCAGGTTCAGATGGATGCAGATCTACTATTAGGGCCCCACAGTCCGATTCTAGTGTCAAACATGGCAGGCCCTAGTGGGATTGTAGGCAGGCGTAGCCATATACCTCGTGTGCCTTGTCGCAATCGTACTCGTACTACTACAACTAGTGCAACTTCAAGTGTATAGTCACAAATGTCTCCCTAATGGTGATGAGTCTGAGGCCGAGTTCGAGTCCAAGTCAGAGATAGATGATGATGTCGAGGGCGAGGATGCCCATGCCATTTCTACTTCTAGCAGTAGTGATGATTGGTCGTTGATCATGTTGATCAATGAGATAGTGACTTGTAGTCTTGACTCTTGCTAGTATGTTTTTTGTTGTTGTGGTCTATAGAGGACTGAGGCCATTTAGAGCCTCCTTGATTATGTATTTATGTTCCGATCTCTAGATATGTATTGCACTTGGTGCCATTTTGATATATTCATGAGCATACTTTGGATATGTTGTCTCTAATTGTCTCTAATGCTTTGGAAACATGAATTAAAATCTTAAAAATATATATTTTTTCGTTAAAATTTAAATATTTTATGTATTTTTTTTAAAAAATGGTTCATTGAAACCGGTTCGACCGCTTCATTACCGGTTCTGGTTCCAGTTCAGGTTGGACCCTCGACCGGTTTCGGTGCCGGTGTCGGTTCCAATTTTTAAAACTATGGGTAGTACCACTCAATCTACCTTGAACTATGAGGAAGTAGTTGCATCCTTGTTATCCAAAGATATGAGGTGGAAAAGCATGGATAGTCATAGCACAGATGTTTTATCTATAAGAGGTCATCCCCAAGATAGGAATAAAAATAAGTGTTCGAGGGGGAGATCTAAATCTAAAGGTATATCTAAATCTCGAGGAAAATCTTTGAGGCAATGTTGGAAATGTGATAAAGTTGGGCATTATAAGAAAGATTGTAAGTCTAAAAATGTTGATAAAGCAAAGGGATTTGTTGATGCCTCTTCCACAGAAAGAGGTGATGTTTACCTGGCATCAATAGGTACAGATGCAGATCGTGATGTATGGTTGATCGACTCAGGTGCATCCTTTCATATGACTCCTCACAGGGAGTGGTTATGTGAATATGAAAAGTATGATGGTGATGATTTCTCCTAGGAGATGACTCTACAGCCAAAATCATGGGACATGGAAGAGTTAAGTTGTTGTTGAAAGATGGAAGGATTAGAACTCTCCCTGGAGTTCTGCACATTCCAGATCTAGCCAGGAGCCTAATATCTGTAAGTAAATTAGATGATGTAGGTGTGGATACTCTATTGGGAAATGGCACTTGCAAGATGGTACGAGGAGCAATGGTGTTGATGAGGGGAGTTCGGTGTGGAACTCTGTAAAAGTTATTGGAAAGAACTTACACTGATGGGTGTAACAATTCTATTGTCCCTGAGCAAAGAAATAAATAAGATATGATCCATACTATCCTTGGAAAGAAAACCATGTTGTGGCATCAAAGACTGGGACATATTGGAGAAAAGGGCCTTCGGACACTACACGGTAAAGGTATGATTGAAGGTATGTCTAATTACACCCTGGATTTTGATTTTTGTAAACATTGCATATATGGTAAACAGAATCGAGTAAGATTCTCATCTGGTGCTACAAGAGAAAAGGGGATCTTAGAGTTGATATATAGTGATGTGTTCGGACCTGTACCTGTTCCATCACTAGGTAAATCTGTGTATTATGTTTCATTCAAAGATGATTTCTCAAGGAACATGTGGATTTATTTTCTTAGGAAGAAATCTGAGGCATTTGATAAATTTAAAGAGTTTAAGGCTTTGGTAGAAAATCAGACAGAGAAGAAAATAAAGGTGTCGAGGATAGATAATGGTAGAGAATTATGTGGGAATGAATTCGAAGAGTTCTGTAAGAAGTGTGGTATAGCAAGGCAGAAGACTACTCCATACACACCTAAACAAAACAGGGTTGCAAAAAGGATGAACAGGATGTTGATGGAAAAAGCAAGAAGCATGTTCATTGGTGTCGGGTTAGAACAAGAATTCTGGGCAAAGGTAGTGGGTATTGCATGTTACCTGGTAAATAGATCACCCTCATCAACGTTGGTGGACAAAACTCTGCATGAGGTATGGACTGGTAAGAAACCCTCTCTTGAACACCTCAGAGTGTTTGGTTGTGATGCTTATGTACATGTTCCAAAGGAAAATAGGAGTAAGTTGGATAATAAAGCTAAAATGTGTATCTTTATTGGTTATAAAGATGGTATGAAAGGTTATAAGCTTTGGAACCCATAAACTATGAAGATTGTTTACAGTCGAGATGTTTTTAGAGAGATTAAAGATGTTCCCAAACAGAAATTCCTACTAAGGAAAGAAGAACCTGAGAAAATAGAATTTGAGTTGGATGATGCAAAATCTAAGTCAATGGAAGAAGATGAATCAGAAGAACAAGAACCTCATACTCCAGTAATGAGGAGAACAATGAAGGAAAGAAGGCAACCAAAGAGATATAGTCCACCTAATTTTCGTGCTACTTTTTCTTTATCTATTACTGATGATGATCCCAGAACTGTCTGGGAAGCAGTGAATTCATAGGATAGTAAACTATGGAAGAAGGCCATAGTTGAAGAGATGGATGCTTTGGATAAGAATGAGGCATGGGATCTAATTGAGTTGCCAACTGGAAGAAAGGCCATTGGGAGCAAATGGGTGTTTAAGAAGAAGTTGAATGCAAAAGGCAAAGTGGAGAAATACAAAGCTCAATTAGTAGCAAAAGGTTATTCCCAAGTAAGGAGACTTGACTTTGGTGAAACTTTTCCTCTTGTTGCCAAGTTAACTTCTATTAGATTTCTTTTATCTGTTGTTGTTGTTTTTTTATTTTGAAGTAAAATAGGTGGATGTGAAGACAGCATTCCTACATTGGGATCTAGAAGAAGAAATCTACATGAAGCAACTAGAAGGCTTTGCGGTGTTGTTGCCAAGTTAACTTCTATTAGATTTCTTTTATCTATTGTTGTTGTTTTTTTTATTTTGAAGTAGAATAGATGGATGTGAAGACAGCATTCCTACATGGGGATATGGAAGAAGAAATCTACAAGAAGCAGCTAGAAGGCTTTGCAGTGAAGGGATAGAAAGAGTTGGTCTGTAAGCTAAAGAAGTCACTGTATGGTTTGAAGCAATCACCTAGGATGTGGTACCAAAAGTTTGACACATACATCCTTGGACTGGGATTTGTGAGAAGCGAGGTTGATCATTGTGTATATTCCAAGCAGGTTGGTAATCACTTCATTTATGTAGTGTTGTATGTCGATGACATGTTGCTGGTAGGAAATAACATGGATGTTATCAAGGAGGTGAAATCGCAACTATCCTCCAAATTTGACGTGAAGGATCTTAGTGTTGCTAACTTCATTCTAGGAATGGAGATTAAAAGAGATCGTGCAAACCGAAAACTTTGGTTGAATCAGAGAAAATATGTTGAGAGGATACTGCAGAGGTTTAATATGGAGGAAAGTAAACCGGTCAAGGTTCCTATTCTTGTAGGTATAAAGTTATTTACAGATCAGTGTCCCAAGACACAGGAAGAGAAAGAGGACATGTCCCATGTTTCGTATGCTAGTGCGGTTGGCAGCTTGATGTATGCAATGGTCTATACTAGACCAGACATTGCACATGTAGTGAAAGTTTTGAGCAGGAATATGTAAAAACCAAGGAAGGAGCACTAGGCAGCAGTAAAGAGGGTTCTGCCTAGTTGATGCATGTTGCCTTCTTCCCTTTTCCTTCCGGTGTGACACTGTGAAGCATAGTGGCCATAATCATGAAACTTAAAACATTTGATCTTACTAAGATCATTCTTTCGTCTTGGTTCTAGAGATGCTTCTCTCTCGGGAGAACTCCTTCTACCTAGAGAACATTTTCTGACCTTCCTAGTGCGGGCTATTAGAACCTGGTTCTCATCATTGTTGCTCTTCACCAAACCATCCAAGCCATCCCTAGACTCTAACCGAGCCTCCTCCTAGATACAAACAGTCCATAGTCTATCAAACCCTGGAAACATCTCTCGTGCATAGATCCCCTGCACAAATGGTTCCCAAGACCTGGGAAGACCTCTCAATGCTACATTCACCAGCTCAGCATCCTCAACTTTCTCACGGATGGCCACAAGCTGATCTCAGATCTAAGTAATCTTCATAAGATAGTTCACAATTGTGTCCTCACTAGACATCTTGACAATTTGAAGTTGGTGCTTCAAATGTAACTTCCTGCCTATATTTATGTTTTGGTATAGACTTACCAAAGCATCATACCTTTCCTTTCCTTTGCGGCTCTCTTGTTCAGTTTAGTTTTGGGGGTACGGCCTCCTTGGAGCTTCCTCTCTTTCTGATTTGAGGTACGGCCTCCTTAGCCTTCTTCCTTTTGCTGGCTGGGAGCTTCAGTTCTGGTGTATGGTTCCCCTTCTCTAGGTGATGGTGCCACCGAACCTTCCTCTTGCTGTGTTTAAGGTGGGCGGACCTTCCCTCTTGCTGTTTAGGGTGCCGCAGCCTTCCGTTGGCTCCTCTTCAAGCTGCCGCTGGTTGTTTTAAGGCTGCCGCTGCCTCTTAGGCAGCCCTTGGCCCCTCCTCCTATTGCTGCTGGTGTTGTCTCATGCTGCCCCTGATGTTTGCTGCCTACTACTTCTGTCTATGTGATTCAGTTGTAAGGGTTTGACAAGCCCTATGTTGCTGTAGCACTACAGTTCATTTTGGACAGCCATTTGGTTGAGCCTTTACTGTTGTCTTTGGGGATTTTGTATCAGCCCTACTCTTGCTGATTTTTCTTGAGTTCTTCTTGGCAAACTGTTCACTTCAGATCATGATGAGATCAAACCCTTGAGGGTTTGATCCATGACCTTCATAGTTTTTCTGAGCATAAAGAAAGAGGACAGTTACACATCAGGTACTTCTATTAATTACTTTTGTTAAGGTAAAGTTCAGATCTTGTTGTGCTAATGTTTACTTGTGCATCTAGTTCAATTTAATATTCAGAAATGTTTTCTTCTGTTCATGATCAGTCCTAGTGAAAGATTGATTCTCCTTAGCATGTTCAGATTTGTATTTTCTGTATTTAATCTACTTCAGAATTTTGTTTAAGTGCTGATCTTTATTTACAGTCATGATCAAATTTAAAAAGATATTACTGTTTTCATTTTTCCTAAAATTCTAACAATTGTTTAGGTGTACAAGTTTGGTAGACTAACAAATGTGTTTTTGCTTCACATACTAGGTATGTAAAGGGTTTGTTAGACAAGTTCAGGATGCCTGATTGTAAACTTCCATCTACACCTATGGACAAAGGATTCAAACTTCCAACCAAAACTGAGTCAAAATCAACAACTGAATCTGTTTATAGGCAACTAGTGGGAAGTTCTATTTATCTTACAACAACTAGGCCTGATCTTAGTTTTGCAATCAGCTACATATCTAGGTATATGACAGATCCCAAGGAAGACATTGAACAACGTAAAAAAGGGTTTGAGATATGTCAAAGGTACAACCAATTTTGAAATATTATATAGCCAAAGCAAAGAACTTCAGTTGATTGGCTATTCAAATTATGAATGGGTAAGGTCTGTAGATGATTGAAAATCAACAACCAGTTATGTGTTCAGTCTTGGAACAGGCGCAATTTCATGGGTTAGCAAGAAACAAAATGTTGTTTAACTTTCCTCTACCAAGGCAGATTATAGGGCAACAGTGAGAGGGGCATGTGAGGCAGTTTGGCTTAGGAGAATACTTGCAGATTTAATGATTGAACACACTGAGATAACGGTTCTTTTTTGTGGCAATCAAGGAGTTTTAAAATTTGCAAGGAATCCAATATTTCATAAGCACACCAAACATACAGTTGTACATTATCATTTCATCTGGCAGCTTGTAGAAGATGAAGAAGTTGAACTACAATATTGTACCACACAGGAGCAGAGTGTAGACTTTCTCACCAAGCCACTCAGTCCAAATACGTATGTCAAATTTAAAGATAAGCTTGGTGTATTTTCCAGAATGACCATTAAAAGGGAATGTTAATACTTAATTAATGGTCATTTGATACTTACGTACTTGGGTAATATTAACTTAATGGTAGTGCATTAAGATATTCATAAAGTACTTTAGTTATAATCAAACTAAATGAGAAAGACAAAAGAAACATTTGAAGTATGGAATAATATATGAAGAATAGCTTCTCTCCTTTCTTTCCCGTCTATTCTTTCTCAATTCTCACATATGTAAAAGAAACATTTTAAGTGTGGAATAATATATGAAGAATATCTTCTCTCTCCTTTCTTTCCCGTCTATTCTTTTGTGTGAAATTGATAATAATTTAATGTTGAACCATTAGATTTTTATACATCAGTGCATTTTAGTTCCAGCATTACATGTAATGACACGTAAAATTATGACACAACTTTACCTTCATTTTTCTATACTATTTGTCCCTGTTTATTTCAACTGTCAACCTTCATAACTTTTATTCTGTAGAACAAATGTTCCCCATATTCAGGTTTTCTTTATTTTAGTTCTTTGAATTTTGAGATCCTGAAAATTTTAGTGGAGTGAGATTGTAAATTAGGCTCTTAATTCTCAACATCTGATCTGAAGACTGTTATATGGTAGAAAACACCAAATCTTTTAAATATAGTTTCATTGTACAACTACAGATGGTGAGAAAAGTTTCTCCTTGCACTAGTTCAGCAATAAGCATAGAACATTCTTCTCCCTATTATGGATAATGATACAATCACTATGAGGATACTTTGTTTAAAAATATTAAAGCCTCAAAGCCAAAAGATAAGTTTAGAATAGACGATCAAAACAAGGTTGGGCAGGGAGACCTACCAATCATGAACAACTCCAATGAGTCCACGGTCATAAATCACAGGCAACGTTTTTTGTCCACTCACAGGAACTACATTCATTACCCAGCAGTCAACATGCTGATCAAGCATCGCTGTAGCAAACCTGAGGCAGCCAAAAAAGAAGGCATACTTAACAATCTATATTCCCCAGTCGTATGAATTTTGTATACACCATTCAGAAACACATAGATAAGTTAATATCATGTCATAATTGCTAGATAATTTTATGAGTCCTATTGAAATTTGATTCAAATAATAGTTTCACAACAGATTTATGCATATCTCCACCAGTTTAATAGAGATCTGTAACTTGAGAAATACAATACATAACAGATAAAATCAAAAGAGAAATCCATTAAAATCATTAGAATTTCAGTTCCCAAAAAAGATATAAATAGAGCAGAATACCCGCCAAGGCCTGCCCTCATGTCCATCACATTTCGAAATTTCTGTCTCTTCCAGCCAAGCCCACGTAAGTAGCTTTTCACAACCATATTCCAGTATCCTGTTTCTGCAATAAAAATATCTTTTTTTGCTAAATATGCATCTATCTGTGCAGACTCCAATCTGTCAGGCGCAGTATGTAATCGCTCAGGCCACTTCGTCAAATTTCCTCCATAGCCATTTTCAGGCAATCGGGTGATACAGGCCTTCAATGGCACATACCTGCAAAAGCATAACAATGATACAGCAAAACCATTTATGGAAATAAGAAAAAACCCAATAAACATGGTTTAAATACTTTGCATTTGAAATGATGATGTTCCAGTTTTAGTCACTGAAGCTTAGAGCTTGCCCAGGCTTATGTTATTTTTACTTTACGCTGAGATGGACAGACATCAGGTCAGAAATGTTAGCCGTGTTAGCCATCGATAGCTTAACAAGATTTCCTGACATGCCATTACAAGATTGTGTTGATGTGTGATCTTATGTTTTTGAAGAATCTATGCTTCATCGAACAATTGTCTGGATAGGTTCATGATGAGGATGCCAAAATTAAACTGCTTCAGTTATCCTATGACATTGATTGACAATCATATAACAAGTACCCTTGATTAATAAGCCACTTGGCTTGATCACCAAAGGCAATACTTCAAATGAAAACATACAAATCAATGATTGGAGAAAAAGAGATTATGGCAGTTTTCTTGTAATGCAGGGCAGCCAATGAGAACAACAAAGAGTAATAGTCCAATAGCAACATATTTAACTACATTTACAAATAATTGTAAGTCATGCCAAGTCGGTGCATCATCTTTTATTTTGGATGCAATCTTTTTAGAGCATTACATTTATCAATGTTGCAAGATATGTTCATGTGCTTCTGGTTATACTAAGGAGTACAAAACCTGCTCATGTTAGCCCCTGAGCAGGTCCCATTACCAGTTTCTTCATCTCTCCCAGAGAGTCTTGGACCATGGATGCAGGGAGCACTACATCTTCAGCCTCTTCTAGCAGAACCTGTTGTCACCTACAATCACCCAGCAGAGCTCTATTAGACTGGATCTTTCTCCAGATAACATCCTCCATGAGGTTATTGGTGGGCACACAGTGGATATTACAGTGGATTCTGCTTTTGAGGAGCACGGCTGTGTGACCTTTTAATCCTGTCCCTCTAGAATAGACCAATTGGCTAATGAACTTTTAATAATATTCTATTCTCTCTCTCTCTGCTGGAGATTTCAACCCTACATTTTAATATTTATTCATTGCCCCTTTATGTTTTGTATCGTACATAATCAGATTTTCCTTTCTGTTTTACATTTTTGCTGCTTTTATTAAGGATGGAGTTTCCTTTTGGCACTCCCCTTGCTATTATTGCCCACTAATGTACCTTAGTCCCTTTGACCCATATTTGTCATCAGCGACATCAAAACATGTCCTTTCTTTCTTCTGTAGATATTAACGAGAGGCATTCATTTTCAACAACACTCTTTAGGTTGTACAGAGATGAGTTGGACCAACATCTCCATTCTTTTGTTTCTTGATGGTAATATCCTACATTCTACTCAAGAGGAATTGCCAAGCCAACTAGACTGTCTCTATTATGAGGAAGGAAGGAGTTGCCAGTCAACCCTGCTAAAACCTAGGTTATGCCTTACAATATGACCAACAAAACTTTATCAGAAATTCATTTTATTCATAAAGTATCGGCGACCAAATCCCTTGTTCCTGCACTTATCCAGGAGCCCAGTTTACAAGTCTGATCTTAAGCATGACACTTGCTTCTCGACCTCAGATTTGTAAACAATGTGCTTCCCATTTAGCCTTAGAGAAAATTATTTCAGCTCCTCAAAATATCAGATTTAAAATGTAACTTGCTAATGCTATTGTTAAGCCTGATTTCCTCTACTGCTATTATGTTTGGGAAGATGTTTTGGCCAAATGGAAGGAACATGAATCAACAGAGTTTTGAAATTTTGTTTTAGCAAATCCTACACTGTAAGTGTACAATTCCAGCAAGAACAATCCAAGGAGCCTGAGGTTGGCTACCCACAATTACACATACCTCTCTCTCAAGCTACTCGTCCCTCAATACATCATTATATAGCACCCTAGGTTGATTATGGTGGTTTAACCACCTAATCCCTCAACCTTGACATTATAATATTAATATAGACACATGTCACTCACATATTAAGTGACTTACATATGTTCCCATGTTATATTGTAAGCTGTTAGTTTGTAACACACCCCTTAACAGAAAAATTACATTCCTAGTTAGTTATGTTGAATATTGAGTAGCTTCGGAAGATATCCTTATTGTATTTGACCAAGACAAACCCTAAAGAATGTTATTATATTATATTTATTAAGACGGCCCTATTGTGCCTTTACAAAAGTCGTCCCTACTGTGCCTTGACAATTAAATGTAATTTAAGAGGGTAAATTGACAGGTCGGCCCAGACCTAATTTAGGGAGCCCAAACCACTATTTAGAAGGGAGGTTAGCGCCTCACTTGTTCACTCACTCATGAGCTCTGCAACAAGAGGAAAAGTGTGCAAGTCTTAGAGGAGAAGCTACTGCAGCTAGGTTTGACGTCAAGGAGGGTTCTTGGTCTATTTCTTGGGTATCTCTTCGTCAAGTGGTGCACTACTCTTTCTTAGTGAAGGAGTAGAGGAGGATCTTCTACTTTGTTAGTTCTCTTTTGGAGAGAAGCATTGTTCTTGGTTGGCTAATATATATATTGAGGAAGTTTGTTGGGTTTTCTCCCCCTAGAGGGTTTCCCAAGATAATCTTTGTGTCTCTCTTGTTTCTGTGATTGCCTCTCTTTCAGTGATCTTATATATGAAGCTAATGTGCTAAATGATTGTAATAATAAAGAAGAATTGTAACTGCTAGCTATATAAGTAAAATATCAACATTGTATCAGAGCAGGCCTGAAAGAGACCAACTCACAATTTATAAAGAAGTGGCTAGCCTCAGTGCACCATCTCTAAAATTCAATTTTCAGTGTTGCAGCTGCTGCAGAATTAGGGTTTATGCACAAATCCTAAGAGTGACGTTTTTACCTCTGTTGAAGGACATTGGTGAAACTAAGTTCACCTAGGAACTCTCCCAACCAAGGTGCATCACTTCCCTGGACCAGAATTTCAAAACTTGAAGTTTTGAGAAATTAGGGTTTCCTCGTAAAACCCTAAGTTGCAGTTGCAGTTGTAGTTGCAGTACCAGTTTCAGTATCAGTTGTAGTTCCAGTGTCAGTTGCAGTTGCAATATCAGTTGCACTTGCAGCACCAGTTCATTCGTGCCAATTCCTTCATGCTAGTTGCAGATTTGCAGTGCCAACACCAATTGCAGTACCAGTTGCAGTGAAAGACTTTGTGAAGTGTTGGGACGGATTTTTATTGTCCTAGTGTGCCTTACCCTAGCAAATCTCCAGCTACCTTTAGATTACAAGTTGCAACACCTTTGAAGTTTTAAAGGTTCGTTATTGCTTGTCGCTGCTAACAGATGGTGCCACTACTTGTCGATACTGTCAGAGGTATGTACTTACATATGTTTAAACTGTATCATTATTCTAAAAGGTATTTGCAGGAGAAAGGATCTTTTGTCTAAACAACAATTTTAGATCCAGAAGGATCTCATATCCAACACATTCAGAGTAACAATGCACCCCAGGTTTGATTAATTTGTTGTGCCTCTATTTGTTATGGCATTATTATCTTATGAACATCTAGGTTGTATTTTGATCTGTTGAAGTTATGACTATCATACTAATCATTGGTCAAAATTAAAGTCAAAGTATTAGATTGATTAAGGTTGAGATTATAGAGTTTATTCTCTAACTCAGATTTCTCTCAAGAAAGCATATTATCTTAGTACAGAGGACAGGTTGAAGAAAATACTTGTCATCTTGAGCAAAGGAGACTTGGAAGAAAAGCAACAACACCATTCTTAAGGACAAGACTCCAGGTTCCAAGTTTGATTGATTAAGTTGATAAGATTCAAATTTGATAACTGCCACATTACAAGTAAACAATATAGTTGTGATAGCAATCTTTGAAAAGTTTTATTAATGAATACTTGGAAGCATGTGAGCACTGTTGAGATAAATGCTTATTGTAATCATTTACTAGATATAACTAACATCTCCTCTAGGAGAAACTTCTTGTTTTGTTTCCAGGTTACCATGGAGGAATGATTGATCACAACACTAGAAGAGTGTTGCTCTCATTTCTTATTATTGTATTTCTTACTTTTGACCCTTGTTTTAGGCAGGTCACAAGTGATAGCTCTAAAGGAGCTACTATGACGATTTTTCTCGCTATTGTTTTTATTATTTTTATAAAGAGTATTATTCTTGTCTATTGTTTCTCCCTTGTTGTTCTTGTTCCGGGCAGGTCACAGGTGATAACCCTGAGGGAGCTATAGTGACGATTGCAGGAGGCAACATATTAGATGAGACATGGAGCAGACTATCCAAGTTGTATACATGACCATATACATCCATGTACCAAAGAAGAAGAAGAAGAAGCTACTTTTGCTAGATACAGAACATCTTATATGGAGACAGATCATGAGGGGCAAAAGGCTCCAAAGAGGACAGAGCAAATCCCTCTAGTGCACTTGATCACTCTTCAGATCATCAGGAAGAGTTAGTAGAGCCAGAGGGGCCTACCCAGAATCAATGCAGTAACCAGGAAGAGACCAGCATGGTCCCGTGACACTTTGCAGGATGCAAAGCCATATAGCATTGATGAGCCATATCAGAGGGAGCAGATGGCTCCGAAGATTATATAGACTCAAAGGGACTCAAACTTTAGAGGGAGCATGGAGACTCAGAGTGAGCATGATCTCGGAGAGGATCAGATGGGAAAAAGAGACATCTCCCAGGACTGACAAACAAAAGCCATGAGTTGAGAAGACTAGATCGTAGCTTCAGAGACTTCTAGGAGATGTGAAATCTCCTAGGAAGATTCCCTTGTTTCAGTAATAGAGGAGGAAGCCAATCAGAAGGACTAGGATATGGATTTTGCCTTGAGACCAGAAGGGAAGTCAATGGTGACTTCCAAGATTGATCTAGTAGATCAAGCATGCTGCAGATAACAGTATAAAGATGTACAAGCCTAATTTGTGTCCAGAGGATTCTCCTAGCAAGAGGGATAAGACTGTGACAAGACACTTGCTCCAGTAATCAGAAGAAGTATATATAGAACAACCATGATTCATTAAAAGAAGCCGGTGCAGTATGAGATTCAGAGGGAGCATATGAATCTGTTATCGTGATGGAGTAAAGGAGCTACTCTCATAGTTCAGCGACTACAGTGACAATGGAGCAGTTATTCTCAATTTCAGAAAAAGCAGTTGCAAGTGTAGAGTCCTAGTTCCAAAGGAAACAAGTTGGAGAGAGAGTAGAGGACATACTCTCAAGCAGCGAGACAGATAGTGCTTTGCAGAAAGCACATAGAGCCAGCACATGATTGTGTTGATTGAGTTGCAGTTAAGCAAGTGTACCAGGTTGGTACAATGTGATGTGAAAAATTTGGTTCGAAGAACATGAGGACAAATATTTGTTTTGCAGTGAAAGACATGTTCACATGATTATGGCAAAATATGTGAAGGGTACAAATAGATTATGGACCCAGATATATCTCGGAGTGTGAGATATGATTACAGATTCAGATTGGCAAGAGCGGAAAAGTACATCCAGATATTGTTTTAGTATGGGATCAATTGTGATCTCGTGACTCGGTGAGAAGCAAACCTATATGGCACTCAATTCTACAGAAGCATAGTTTGTGGCATCATGGTCAGCTTGTGGCGAAACAGTGTGGCTTCAAAATTTGACCGCATAATTGTTTGATCTTGAGTTGAAGGAAACCTGTATCTTTTATGACAACCAGAGTTGCATAAAGTTTTCAGTGAACCCAGTGTGTCATGACAAATCCAAGCATATCGAGATCAAATACCACAATGTCTAGGACATGGCACAGAAGGAAGTTGTTACGAACAGAAATATACATATAAAATAAGATATTCATAACATAATAATTAATTAATAAATAAATAATTATTACTAATGAAAGGACATGACTATTGGTTAAGGGCACCCCTGCGTGGGTATATAAGCAAGCCCTCATTCTCAATTGTATATCATCTTATATTATCTTATCTATTCATATTCATACATTATTCCTACATGGATTATTATGTTATATTCCAAGTATTTTGGATAATTCTTGTGTGAGCGAACATTGTTCATCTCAGAAGCAGTAAGACTCCAGTATATTTTCCATCGATGAACAAGTAGCAGATGTGTTGAACAAGCCCCTGTCCAAAGTGAAGTTCAAGTTTTTTAAAGACAAGCTTGGAGTGATCCAGAGAGCCTTCCCCAGAAGTGGGAAGTGATGTGTTCCCCAATAGCGGAAAGTGATGTGTTCCCCAGAAGAGGGAAGTGATGTGTTCTCCAATAGTGGGAAGTGATGTGTTCCCCAGAAGCGGGAAGTGATGTGATCCCCAGTAGAGGGAAGTGATGAGCTACCCCAGCGCAGGTTGGTAACCCCCAAGCAAGTTGGTACACTAACCCAGCGCAGGTTGGTAACCCCAAAGCAAGTTGGTACGCTACCCCAGCGCAGGTTGGTAACCCCAACGCAGGTTGGTACGCTACCCCAGCGCAGGTTGGTAACACCAACGCAGGTTGGTACACTACCCCAACGTAGGTTGGTAACCCCAACGCAGGTTGGTACGCTACCCCAGTATAGATTGGTAACCCCAACGCAGGTTGGTACGCTACCCCACGCAGGTTGGTAACCCCAACGCAGGCTGGTATGCTACCCCAACACAGGTTGGTAACCCCAACGCACGCAGGTACACTAACCCAACGCAGGTTGGTACACTACACAAGCGCAGGGTGGTAACCCCAGCGTAGGTAGGTACGCTACCCCAGAGCAGGTTGGTACGCTACCGCATCGTTGGTTCGTAACCCCAACGGAGGTTGGTACGCTACCCCAGCGTGGGTTGGTAACCCCAACGCAGGCTAGTACGCTACCCCAGTGCGGGTTGGTAACCCCAACGCAAGCTGGTACGTTATTTCGTTAAAAGTGCAGAACTTCCTATGATATATAGATCCATGATTGACAACAAGACAATGATCAAGTATGCAGAAGCAGTAATGATGACCGTGACAAGAAGAATACCTTCCTTGCTAAGAAGGAGTGTTGAAGATTGAGTAGCTTCGGAAGATATCCTTATTGTATTTGACCAAGACAAACCCTAAAGAATGTTATTATATTATATTTATTAAGACGGCGCTATTGTGCCTATGTAAAAGTCGGCCCTATTGTGCCTTGACAATTAAATGTAATTTAAGAGGGTAAATTGATAGGTCGGCCCAAACCTAATTCAGGGAGGTCGGACTACTATTTACAAGGGAGGCTAGGGCCTCACTTGTTCGCTTTCTTGAAACTCACTTCCTGTGGTGTGCCTACCTTCTTCTCTTATCGAAAGTTGGGTTTATAGTCTTCCTCGGCCAATTACTCCCTTTGGCGAGTAGCTCTTTCCGGACTCGAGTAACTGTTGCTGCTGTCTTTATCCAAAGTGACTATTCTATCAGATATCGGTTCCTTCGTTCCCTATTCTCGAAAGTGGGAAATGGCAATGTGGTTGGTGCTCACTCATGAGCTCTGCAACAAAAGAGGAAAAGTGCGCAAGTCTTGGAGGAGAAGCTACTGCAGCTAGGTCTGACGTCAAGGAGGGTTCTTGGTCTATTTTTTGGGTATCTCTTGGTCAAGTGGTGCACTACTCTTTCTTAGTGAAGGAGTACAGGAGGATCTTCTACTTTGTTAGTTCTCTCTTGGAGAGGAGCATTTTTCTTGGTTGGCTAATCTATATTGAGGAAGTTTGCTTGGTTTTCTCCCCCTAGAGGGTTTCCCAGGAAAATCTTTGTGTCCCTCTTTTTTCTGTGATTGCCTCTCTTTCAGTGATCTTATATATGCAGCTAAT
Source organism: Picea glauca (assembly GCA_000966675.3). Taxonomy (NCBI): domain Eukaryota; kingdom Viridiplantae; phylum Streptophyta; class Pinopsida; order Pinales; family Pinaceae; genus Picea; species Picea glauca. The sequence continues at coordinate 231,434 of JZKD02S1674086.1, read as the reverse complement.
GTGCTAAATGATTGTAATAATAAAGAAGAACTGTAACTGCTAGTAGTATAAGTAAAATATCAACAACTTACCCACCCCCTTAACACAAGGCTTGAAACTTAAACACTTCATGTCTTTTACAAAGGAGAAACGCAATTCAAAATCCAAAGACCACATATGGGTTAAGCTCCCATCTACTGGGTCACCTGGGTAACTTGCCACAGTGACCACCAGATTTTTAGAAGAACCACCTCAATATGAGGTGTGGCATGTCTTCAATTGCTTCTCCAAGCCCTCCATCGGGCACATTTTGTTTATGATTGCACGCTGCCTCTGATGCAAAAACATCACAGTACCTCTGCCTAAAATGGAGTCTCTTGCTTCTGCAACTCTCAGGCTTTCTTTCGGTCACAGGAAGAAAAAATGAATACTTTCTCTACTCTAGGCTGTTTCTCCTTCACGCATTGTTTACTGTCTTATAGTAAAAACACGTTGTTCTCACTCCATATTTCTGGAATCTATGTTTTCTGCTCTTCTGAATAATGAAAAAAAAAAGTGGGCATGTCTTCTACATCACAATTTTCTCCAATATAGTCACTCTACTTACATTGGTCAGTTGTTCATGATTCATTGTGCATGCTTCATGTCGATCTAGGCAACATTGTCTCTCACGACAGTTTGGACATCTTCTAAGGCATGTTCAATCTTCAAGAGGTCTACAAATTTCTTGAATATCATGCTTGTATGTATGTATGACAGTTTGTTGCATGTTGCTCGTCATCTATTTCAATTGTCTTGCCTCCAAGCTCTCCACACTTCAGCTCTCCTCCATGGTCCTTGGTCTTCTCCAATGGCATGCAGTCTCCTTTCTGATCTACATCACAAGCTTGGATCATTAATGCTCTGATACCATGTAGGATTTCATATAGGTGTATCCATACCAGTGAGAAAAACATTATTGGACACAAAAATATGTCACATAATGTTGTTGCAACAAGTACATCTAAGGAGCTTAAGGTAGGCCACCCACAATTACACACCACTCTCTTTAGTTACTCATCCCTCGGGCCTCAATACATCATTATATAGCACCCTATGTTGTCTGTGGTGGTTTAGCCACCTAACCTCAAAATTATAATATTAATATGGTCACATGTCATCAACATATTAAGTTACTTCCAACATTTGGGAGTTATATTCTAACAATCACTACTCTGCACCAGAAGTAGAAGAGGAACTAGCATCTTTGTTGTCAACCATTATGAAGTACCCATGCCAATCCTGGGAATCTCCCAGGGGGAATGTTGTGGACTAAGCGAACTAAGTTGGATAATCTAGCAGGAATTCATGTGCTACCTATTGAAGCTCTCCTAACATCAAAAATTTGCAGTTATGTGCAAATTTGACTGTTATTTACTGTCTCAAATTTTTTTGCATGATACAATTCTGCTCTTGTCAGAATTTGGCTTTGGAAGTGATATGTCTCATTCCGAGCATATTTCTAGGAAGTCTTCTTATTGCCCATGCCAATTCATAGTTTGAGATAGGATCAGAAACTCATTTAACTTGCAGATACAAAGACTAGCAATAATAGGTTAATCTTGATATCCTGTCCAAGACTCATCTATATAGGTAAGATAAGATAAGATAATTATATTAATATCCAACAAATGACCCAAAAGGTAGGTCAATGGTACTCAAGAAAGAAATACAATTAATGATAAACAATTGCAGGAGTGTTCAGGGTTAGTCCAAAAACATATATTAAGCTACAGCTTACACTAGCTAGTACATGAGGAAAGTATGAAAGAGCCAGTTTAAGTGATGTTATAAGGTGTTAATTTTTTAACCCCAACACCTAAATATTTATTTCCTAGTGATTTCCTTGCTGAAAAATTTAATTACAGCTCACTGAATAATTTATATTGGCTGGATTAATTAACAGAAATTAAATAGCGGAAGCAAATAGAAACCAATCTCACAATGACAAATGCACAGCAAATTTCTGCACTTCAAATAGGCTTTTCATTAGAATAATATCCAGGCTTACAAGTGCTCCCTCACAGGGAAAACTGTCCACAAAGAAAAGACATTTCCTGCCAAACCTGACTGCCCAAACTGCCCAGCGGCTTGTATGGCCTGCCCACGGCCCGTGGGGGCCTACTGCGACCTGTACGGCTTGCCCACGGCCTATACGGTGCTGCCCGCAGCCCATATTAGCTGCCCGTGGCCTGTATTCACTGCCCGCAACCTGTACTTGCTGCCCGTACCCTGTACAGCTTCCTGCGGCCTTCATGAGCACTGCCCGCTGTTGTACAGTGGCTGCCCATACCCTGCACCTGCTTCCCTTGGCTCTCCTCTCTTTCAGACAGAGCAAAAGTCCTTTGCTCCCAATGAGTCACTGACTCCCAATTCACTCATTTGGGTTGCTGCTGTATGTGTCTTCTCCTCTCACCTTGGCTGCTTTTATAATCTTGAGTTTTGACCAAATCAAACATAACCCTAGATCTCCAAAGTGATTAAGGATTGAGATTAAATCTCACCTCACTTGAGATCAATGGCTAGGATTCATTTAATTCACGAATGCCAAAAACTTGGGCATTTCATTAAATTAAACTCCATTAATTATAAAATGACATTCACTTTAATAATTAAATTATTAAAGTGAATTTCCAAAGTTCTGAGAGGTATTAGTGACGATTTCCACACGTCAGACTCAAACCAGTGTGGAAATACTTGTATGAGCCACAAACTTCAACACAAGGAAGAGAGAGAAGGAACAAGGTCTAGATATAACAATGGGGGGCCTAGCTCAATCTTCACATCAAAGATGGAAATTCGAGTAGGGATGGAGGGGGAAGGGACTATCACCCTCAATGGTGGAAGATAAGACAAGATAGATAAGATAATTTTATTAATGTCCAACAAATGACCACAAAAGTAGGTCAATGGGACTAAAAGTTACCACCAATGGAAATGCAATGTGGGAGTGCGAAAGAAACACCTAGATCAATATTGAAAGCAATGATAATGAACTAAGTGCTGTAAATGAGCAGTCTAGCAAAAGGATATACGATAAGAACAATGATACAATGAGAATGATATAGACTAGAGATCCAAGCGTTGAGCAAGAGAGAGAGAGAGAGGATGTCAAGGCATGTTGGATCTAATGGTAGATGGCGAGAAGAAGAAGAGATGCAAAGTCTAACAATGTCATCTCAGAAACTTGATAGAACCCAAAGGGGGTAGACTTTGAGATCCTAAGCAGACCCCCATCATCCATTAAAACTCCCTTAAGTCTCAAGGTTATCTAATAAGAGGCTAGAGATAGAACTTTGAAATGTTGATCCAGTGAGATCTGAACTGCAAACTGTGTCGTGAACGAAGCCTTAAAAAAATTCTAGTGGGGACCACTCTTCTAATAGAGGAGATGCAGGGTGCGATCAATCTAGAAGTTGATGCCATAATGGGTACTACAAGTCGCTTACGATCCTTTGTCGCCAAGATCAGGGGGGAAATGAAGTAATCAATCTAATGAGGTTAGTCCTAGGAGGACCTTGTAAAATCCATTCCCTAAGATATAGTACCTCTCTCAAGAATAGAGCTAGGCACCTCTAGTCTAAGTACCTGAAAAAAACAGTAAGGGATCCCCCAAAATCCATATAGAGGAAATGGAACCTCCTCTATGACCTCGTAGTAAACCAAGCATTGGAATACAAGATGATCCTTTAACTTGATGTCCTATAGGCTAAGTCACATGACATGGGGATGCATAGACACACGGATACAAGTGTCCAACACGAGACATGTAGATCCCCAAAACATGACATAGGGAAACACATAAATACATGAAGAAAGTAACAAGGGATACCCCAAAATCCCTATAGAGGATATGGAAGCTCCCCTCTAACCTCATAGTAAACCGAGCACCAGAAGAGAAGATGATCCTTCGACTCAATGTCCTATAAGTTATGTCACATGACACAGGGACACATAGACACACGGATACAAGTGTCCAACACAAGACATGTAGACCTCCAACCCCCAAAACATGGCATGGGGGGGCACACATACACAATCAGACATATATATATGATCTTAGGAAGTATTAAAATTACAAAGATGAAATATAGACATAAAGATGTAAATTTTTTAAACATTTAGAAACTAGAAATACATCAATCATATATTGAGACACATTTATTGACATGTCAGGACACATCTACAAACTTTTTGAATTTTTGTGAATTTATTTTTAATTTTTTGGTTTCCCGAGTGTCTCATGTGTGGTGACAGAATGTCAAACACACATGAGACACGTGTCTTGGCACAAGACACGAGTCCAACAAGTTGTTATCATGTGTCCTATGTATCCATATTTCCAACACATGGACACACGACACGTAGAGCTATGAGGACATCTATTTCCTAGACTATAGGTGGCAAAACCTTCAGTTCCTTTATGATCTCCGATTGTGGAGCTCAATCTCGACCCAAAGAAAATGTGAACAAACTCCAAACTAAAGTAATGAAATCTTGAAGACAGGTTGTGCATCTTATTAGGGTTTTGTGCTATTACTCTCATCGCTGTAATAACAGCTTATATCAGCTCAATTGGAGCATGGAAATTTGTGCTAACAGGCGCATACTTGGAGGTTAGACATTTTGCAGAATTTTGAATGCCAAAGGAAAATAAGGCCATAGAGAAGCACCTTGCTATGTTAGGGGAGCTTATAGTAATATAGTTAAGTTTTATCCTATAGTCTCTAGTTGTCTACCTTCAAGATCACAACATTTTACATGCTATATTTAAGTATTAGGTGTGCATGTATACAGACTTGGGGTGAGGGGCTACCTTACACTTGTTTTGAGGAGTGGATCTCAAGTGGCCCTCTACCTCAATAATCTTTTAAAATTCTAGTCAGCAAAACCAGTCGTTGAACCAAGTCCAGGTATTTAGAACATGCCCCATGGTTTCCTATAAACCCTGGACTTGCCCTCTTGCAATTGCCAAAGTCACTCCATAACCCAAGTAGGTGAGACACTGATGTCTCTTTCACTCATCATCCAAGCCCAAATTATTTCATCATTTCCATTTATATTGTTGCTATTACTCCCACTCCTGTTACATGAAGTGAGCCTAGTTAACCCTTAGGGATACCCCCCTTGACTTAGATCTTTCCTTTGTCTAAAGTGAGAGGAGAGTTGGTAAGGTGATAGTGGCCAACCTCACAATGCTAGCATCCATTTTGGGACTTTAAGCTAAAGGTGTTATTTTGTGTGGTAAGTTGGTAACACATACAACATTTCAAAGCATATACTCAAGACTAATAAAGAGGCCATCCCTTCACTGCAAGAATTGTTATGAATAAAAAGTCATCTTAGGACTGAATTCCTAAGAAAGGGAAATCTAGGGGCCTCTATGTACTATCTATAAATGTCCTCTCTCATTATCCTATTCAACTCTTGTTAGGGAGTTAGGAGGCGGCCAGGCACATCAAGAGAATACCTGAAGGGGGTGAGATGATCAACAGAAATGTTGATGGACTAGAGGAGCAAAGAAGATTCAGAGAACCAACAATGGCATTTTCTAAGGGAAAGGCCTGAAGAAGTAGAAGAAGTAGAAGCAATTTCCTTCGAGGAGTAAAGTGCATGGAAGTGGTAGAGCTCTCATCCAAAAGTTGCGTCACCTAGAGATTGTAACCTGTGGAGCAAAGAGACAAGTCTGAAAAAAGTCTCAAGGCACAAAGGATGCATACCAAACTCAGCGTGAATGATGTCGTGAAGAATAGTCCATTTGCAATTGATCATATGTTGCAACATAACAAATAGTACTCTCTCAATCTTAGCCCAACCAGCACACAGTAAACAAGGTTCCCATACCTCAAAGCCATAAAGGACTGCGGGTCTGATGATTGTATCCAAGAGGTGCATCTTGGACAAGATGTCCCTGAAGTAGAGTTGGAAACACTGTCTCTCAAGCAGGGCAAGAGATCAATATCCATTGCAATGTCTGGGCTGAGAGGCATGGCTCAAGCTGAAACACAGTCATGAAAACTGAACTCCCAAGTAAGTGCAGGTCATGGAGAATGAAACATTTTGATCAGTTGAACATAGCAAGATATTTGCATGTTACCAGGAGTAAAAAACTCTTTTCGATTAAAGTAGGGGCCTTGTGCAAGTTAAACAGCTTAACATTTTTCCTTAAGACTGCTGTAATAGTGAATGGATCATAATTCAGCCTTAGTTTGAGAAATCTTTGCATGTATGTGGAAAACTCCTATGGTCCAGGGTTGAACCACATACAGTTGGCTGCTGCAAATGCCAGCAGCAGGTGATAACAAAGATGTGCAACCTTCCCACCAGATGCCTCTGTCACTAGGTTAACTCCAAGAGCCATGATGCTAATATAAAAAATGCAGCAGCTGTAAACAGAGGCAAGAATCTGCATAATAAAGGAAAACCTCGAGGACAGGAAAAACTTGCTTAAATTAAAATGAAGCCTGGCCAATGCATCAAGCAAATTATGTCAACTAAAACCAGCATATCTATGGACAGTAGCAAAGGATTTTTCTAGTTGCAAACGTTACAATATTAGATTATGGAAAACACTTAACTTGCTTACAATCCTCGGCCATTGGAAGTGGGAGTGGTAGGATAAGACTTAAAGTAACTCTATTCAAGAGCTTAAAACACACTATATGTCCGTATTAGTCTGAAATTAAAAATAGTTATAAGTTTTTTAACCTCACCTCCACGTCCATGACTAGCAAAAAGGAAGTGAGATGGAAATACCATTGTTTAATCTGGTTAAAAATCTAGTTCTTCAGCTAAGAAAATTGACATTTAAAGTTTAGAGAAGCTCCCCATTTTATTTGATAACATAAAAGAATAAAATCATGTTTCTACCAGCAGCTATTCAATGCCCTGTTTACTAACTTATTTTCTGCTAAATATTCCTAAATGATTTGTGGCTTACCAAACATCATCTGGGTCATCACGTACATCGCATAATGGAGGCTCAACTCCCACATTTCGGTTAACATAACAACTGTTATTCAAAGGCTTCTGCCAAACTGCAATATACCCATCCTTTTTAACAAGCTTCCAGCAAATCCTTGCGGTAAGGTTCTCCATATCTACAAGCATAAACACCACATGAGCTTAAAAGATTCAAGGAAAAAGTTTAAACTTTCATAGCCAGCAAACTCTTGAATATGTCTAGCAGTTGCATTAACATAATTTTGTCATTAAATTGCCATATGCAAAGATAAACTATCCAATGAAAAAGCCCAGTGGGTTAGCCCAATCGGTTCAAACAGACTGTCTCAAGGCTGAGCATCTCGAGGTCTCCAGTTCTAGTCTGGCTGAAGTTTGAGTACCACTGAATATGGCTGGGTTACCAGCCACTATTGTGGCTGGCGGTTGGACCATCCTCCATCCAGATATTTTGGGGAAGAGCGGGATGTCCCGCGAAGTTTTCCTTGGAAAAAAGCTATCCAATGAAAATCTTTTGATTCCTCAATTGGGTCCATTTTAACAGAGAAAAAACTAAACAATGGAAGTGCAATAGCAGATTCTAGGGTGAAATATCAGATGAAAGAAACAACCAATTGCTAGACTTGGGAAAAATAGACAATGCAAAATCCTGCAGAACCAGTGAAAAAGAAACAAAGAACAGTATTAATGTCACGGTGTCACCATATCGTCAAAAGTGATCAATGCACTGATAGTTACAAGTACAAAATCTCAAAGGACTTTGCAAAGCAAATCCAACCCGAATGAATGAAAAAGAGAGAAACGTAGAAAAGAAATTAGTAAAAGTTTATTGCAGTGCTATATGCAAACAACTGGAATGCCCATCCTCATAACTATTAAAAATTTCCTTAGGATCTGTCAAAGGATGCCATCTGATGAATATTATGTCAGTAGCCCAGTTTAGTTCCACCAAGAGGCAAGTGCCAATGCCCCTCCCCTACCATCCAATGTAAATGCATACCCTGAGAAAAAGGAAAGTTTAATGATGATCTTGAACCCCCAAAATGAATCTCCTCGACGATACTTTTCCAACGGGCTATCATATGCCTAAAATGGAGATCGTATGCAAAAGTTACGACCCCGGGAAGTTGATGTACTAACTTACCCAAGCGGGGCCCACATGACTTTTGGCGCTTCATCTCCTAGGGTTAGGTTTTTGGATGTCTAGGGTTTTTGGCATTCCTATTTATTGTAAAAAGGGCCTCAGAGCCTCATTGTAATCATCTTCTTGCGAATGAGCGCAGCCGTCACATCTCTTCTCAGAGATAAGCCGCCACCATTCCAGCAAGCTTGTTTCCGCTGCATTTTACAGTTTCAACTTATTTCCTTATTGAATAGAAAACCAGTTTTACTGTATCTCTGTTATTTTATGTTAAGCACCTGTTAATAATCTGTAGTCATTTCGTTCTGCTCATAAAATCCAGATCATTGCCCCAGAACACATCTAGGGTCTTATCCACCAAGGTACAAGACCAAGGATCAACCCATGCATTAAGCAAGGGTTCTCTCGAACACATCCAAGGGCCCTAGGCACATCTAGTGACTTATACCAACCACCAAGGAACACATCCAAGGATCAATCCAAGCACTGAGCAAGGATTCCCTGGAACACAGCCAGGGGCCCTAGACACATCTAGGGACTTATATCAACCACCAAGAAACATATCCAAGGATCAATCCAAGCACGGGGCAAGGATTCCCTGGACCACATCCAAGGGCCCTAGACACATCTAGGGACTTACTGCTTGGTCCAAGACCAAGAACCCCATTCATATACTGGGGGCCCTCACTATGATCTTTTGCCATGGCTCGCACTGCTTGGTCTCATACCAAGAAACCCCAGGAATGTGTTGGGGGACCTAGTCCATAGCTAAGGTCTTTTCCATCCTCCGGAGAATGGCTCTTGCAGCTGCATTAATTTCAACACTCCCTCTCAGCAAGAGAGGCATTCTCAACAACACCAAGCTTGTCTCGAAAGTACACATACTTTGTCAATGACAAAGGCTTGGTCAAAATATATGTGGTTTGTTCCGCCGTCGAAACATACTGAATACTGAGAATGTTCTTCTGCACTATGTCCCGAACATAGTGAGATCTCATATTAATGTGTTTTGTTCTGTCATGAAAACATAGGAATCACAGAGAGCTTTACACAGCTCTGGTTATCATTACTGTGGGTTCCAACTCAGCACTGAACAAATCTGAGAGTAGCTTTATGAGCCATGTTGCTTCTCTACTAGCAGCACTTGCAGCAATGTATTTTGCCTCTGCAGTGCTCTGGTCTATGGAGCCCTGTTTCCCACTGAACTAGGAGATCATAGTTGAACCCAAACTAAAAC
>JZKD02S1674086.1:144443-221252 GCA_000966675.3 Picea glauca | reverse complement strand
AAAACAATATCCGAAAGCACTCTTTCGGTCCACTGTACTGCCCATCCAATCTGAATCTGTATAACCATGAAGCATTACACCTCCATCGATGTGTATCTAAGCCCATAGGATATAGTCCCCCGAACATATCCCAAAATATGTTTAACAACAACCATATGAATATGCTTCGGTTCATACATGAACTGGTAGAGGGCATTCACTGCATGATAAATATCCAATCTAGTATGTATAAGATACATCAAGGACCCAATGATCAGTGAGGTCTTCCGAATCTGAACCTGTAGCTTGGTCTTGTAACTTCTTCAGGTCAGAAATCATCGGTGTGGATATGGACTTACAATCCAACATACCAAGTCTACGGTGCATATCAACTGCATACTTGCTCTTGTGAGAGAAGGATCTCACCTGTTTTCTGCCACACTACTAAGCTCAGAAAATAATGCAAAAAGACCCAAGTCTTTTATTTCAAATTCTGCTGAAAAGCTCTCTCTTAGTCTGAGCTATCAAATTTTCCTTTCCTGTAAGGAACAAATCATCCTAAGATAACAGGATGATTCTGTACAATCTTTATATAAAGATTGGAATCTGCAATACTTTTGGTGAACCCAAGACTCTGTAGAGAAACTGTCAATTCTTCCATACGAAGCTCTCAGAGCTTGCTTCAATTCATGGGATTCTTTCCCATGGATTACAAACCCCTCAGGTTGTTCGATATAACCTCTTGCTCAACTTCACCGTTAAGAAATTCAGTGTTAACATTTATCAGGTGAAGTTTCCAACCAACAACTGCAGCGAGGGATATAATGAATCTAATGGAAGTAATCTGGCAATTGGAGCAAGGATCTTGTCATAGTCAATTCCCCTTATCTGAGAGAAGCCACGAGACACAAATCTAACTTCAACACTGCCATTTGTTGCATGTCATGGCCTAACTCACAGACTAGGACTGCGCCCTCTGAGTCTCATAATATGTCTGCCTCCCTGCAAACTGGCTCCCTCTAAACCTACAAGATCCTTGAACTCTAATCTGGTGTCATATCTCTTTAAGATTTACTTGGTGTCGATATCAAGTTTAATATGAAAAGTTGAGTCAAACTTATTGAGCTCCTGTGCCAAGGATAATGACTCAATTACAATCTCAGGACTCTTGATTAAAAAGAGATATCTATAGGGTTCCCAAGACGAGGGAGAAATATCCCAACTACCAAGACAATTTGATGGACTTCTTAACCAAGAAAACAAATCATCCTAAAAATGACTCACAAGGGTACATGTTGGTCTCTCATATCGAGGATAATAGTCTAACATACTGTTGAGTCTCCAAACCAAGGAGAAAGACCTAGCTTATATCAATTAAAACAAGTATGTGCTAAGATCACAACTTCCTTGGTCATATAACCAAAATACAAATGAGATTCTGACAGTATTCCTTTAAGACACTGGTCAATTAATACGACGGGAAGATAAACATAGCTCTTCTTGTTGTCTTTAGTAGTCACAAGTTCAGTGATTGAATGCAAATGATGCATACCTCGACTTACCTTGAACTTGCTTTGCGCTGAAGACACACATGTACTTTGCAGCCTGCTACCAACTGTAGCTATCGAAGACATCTTCTGTGTATGCAGATGTTTGACATGCATCTGTTAGTTCAAGTAATTTCATATCCTCAAGAGATTATCCCACTGTTATGTTGTACCACTTGTTTGTTGTCTATGCTTGACTTGATGAAGTCATTCTTTAAAACACGCAAGAGAATCATGGCAAGAAATCCAGTCAGAAGAAGAACTGTTACACAAGTATTCATAATGGAAAATCAATGGATTTCCAAATGTTGAGGCAAGGATGAGGACTTTGAAATGATTATCCATTTGTTGTTCAAATGGAGTCCGAGTCTCCACCCACTTAACTGAGTATGTGAAAACAACTTCAATCTCCTTGTCCTCATTAATGTCAACAGTAAAAATTGGATCAGTACAAACAGTAATTTCTATGACACGGTCATTGTTGTACAGGATTTCAAAGTGGAGATGTTTGTACAGTAACAAAAGATCTGCATTATCTTCTCTGTCAGTTTAATTGAAAATAATAATCTTTCTTCAGTGCTTCTCTAAACTTCTCCAAATCCTCCTTTGTCAAATTCTTCCTGCAAAGAAATGAAGAAAAATTGTCTTCCTAGAAATGAAGCTTATGAACTAGCACAAAAAGAAACAGTTGAAGTACTATCTGAGCAAATTAGCACATGAGCCTTAGGTATTGTTGGAAAGTTGAAACAGAATGTCGCTCAGAATCCATTTACAGGGTCGAGGTTGTTGATTTTTCAATAGGCAAGGTTTAAGCATGAAGTTTATTCCATTTTAGCATTTTACTTAAACCATAAACAATTTTGTTGCAGCAACCAAGATCACAAGAAGAAACACCATGCACAAGTACACAAGAAGTATCCTGGGAAACCCTTCTCAACAAGGGAAGAAAACACAAACAATCCTTTGTTATATTCTTCAAGAGAAAGACCTCCAGCACCAAGAACACCTAGCACACAAAGGGGTGCTTACAAACCCTAGAAGACTAGCGCCCAAGAGAGGTGTGCACTTTTCCCAAGTAGATGTACTTGCTGAAATTTCCAAACTCACAATTAAGATATGATTCCTCAATGGGGAATTTACCTTTACTTATATTAGACTAGACCTGTCAACAGAAGTGTCTATTGGCACAACAGGGCTAACCTCTCTAACTCACAATATAATTAATAATAACCAGATTAATTATCGATCACATTAATTATTTATTACATTAAGGTGGGGCCGACCTGTACCCTTTACATTACAATTAGGGTTACAGGTAAGTCTGACTCTTGAACAATATAGCAAGGGATCTCGTACACCCACTAGTGCTCAGCCACTAGGGGCACATCCATAGTGATGTCCATATCTCTATCTCACTACGTCTCACAGGAGAATCACACTCACTAGTGCTCAACCACTAGGATCACGTTCACCTGTGCTCATCCACAGGCACGACCAACTCAGCAGATCTTCTTTCCCATTGCATTACACAGGAGAGTCATCTGGAGTTCATCATCTCAACTCTCTGCTCAGAGGAGGCTAATACATCGTTTTCATCTGTGTCTCATAACGATGCACCCAGCTCATGGGAATTCACATGTTCACTTTGTGCTCAACCACAGGCACGTCCAACTCAGCAAATCTCCTTTCTCACTACGTTACACAGGAGAATCATCTGGAGTTCTTCTAAACTCTCTGTAAGGAGGCCATCACTATGTTCCAGCTCTGTCTCAGATAGGAACCACACACCCATCTCAGGGGCTCTCTCTCAGGTCTGTGTCCTGGAGGATGTCTCACGCAGTTGTAATCATCAACAAAAGTTCTCTGAGCATCTCATTTGTGGGACTGTAGGTTATCTGTATGGCAAGTAGGACAGAGATTCTGCTCATCATTGATTTGTCTTCTCATATTACTAAAGGTTTTAGGGCCCACTATTAAATGAGAACTATTCATTGCTTGGACCACTCAATGATAGGTGGCATTACAAAAATTATAATGAGATTCAACAGATATTTTGGAAAAGAAAAAAAATGACTGGTTACACCAATGTAAAAAATTTATAGTCAGCAAAGGGTTGTTGATTGGACCTTCCTAGAATTCTCCATCTCCATATGCAAACGCTAATGCCAATGCCAGCACCAGAAACCTCCCCATTGCCACTGAATTTGCTTCTATAGACCCTCGAGGTTTGTTCATAAGCCCTGGGCCTTGTATTCACAGAAAACCCTAGTTTACTCCACTGTAAATAATCTTTCTGCTTCTCCTTCCATGTTAGACTCAGTTGAGGCTGCCACTCGTGTAATTAGACAGATCGATGGATCCATCAAACAGTACAAGCACGAGGCTTGCTCCTTTCAAACGAAGAATGTCGTACTTTGAGTTTCCTCATCAGCCCAGATCTGCAGTTCACTATTCACTGGAAATTTGTATATGTTTATAAAAGTTTGCAATGATAATTTTGACAAAGTTTATCTTTAGTAGCCAATCTCTCTCTCTTACACACACACATTATCGGAGCACAGGTAGCTACTTCTATTGTTGTTATATCAGAACAAAGCTAGCTACTTCTGGTAGTGTTATATCAGAGCACAGCTACTTTCAGTTTTTATTGTATTAGTGAAGCTTGCACCAAATCTTTAGTCCTATGTTTTGATGTACTTTTGTCAAATATGGCTAGGCCTTGTTTATCTCCTTGTCAAAATGAAGGAGTCATATTGTAAACTGGATAAAACAAACTTACTGTTGATCTACAAAAACAATCCCTTAGAAATGGATCTACGCAGGCTCAAGAGTTTGTCACTAAAGAGCTCTTTTCACGCCCTATGCTCTGATACCATGTTAGAATTAGATAAAATTTAAAAACAAAATACTTTAAAAAAAAATTGTTCACTAGATCAACATAAAGAAGAAGACATATAAACAGATCTGGAAGTAAATAAAATTTCCGAGTATGAAAAATTAACTTTTAGCTTACCTCATGATTTAATGATAGATGTACTTGTCACATGTGTGGATGTATGCCTCTGTAAATATGCTCAGACTTTAGTTTAGGTTCATGGACCAAACCTCTAGGGTTTGATCTCTGGCAAAGAGGACTGTGGGACAGTTTTTCCATCGATAGAAACCCTCAAAGAAAACAACAATAAAACCTCAGACTTAACAGCAATACCCCTAGCAGAAAACCCTCCAATAAACAGTGATTAGGCACAGGAATGAGATCTGGATAGGTAAGCAAACCCTTCACTCAGCAAACAAAAAAACCCTCACTCAGAAAACTGGACAGCAATAAGATAACCCCCACAGTGATCTCAGCACACCATGCGACAGCCAGAAGAGGGATCCGCAATCCTGACACAGCAAAGAAGAAGGTCCAGAAGGAGCCTGCGGCACCTATACACAGATCTGTGGGCTTAAAGGAAGATCTGGCATCCACTGGAACAGGTCCGGCAGTGAGAGGATAAGTCTGACTGCAAGAGAACAGGTCTGGCAGCTTGAGGACAGGTCTGGCAGCTTCTAAGAGGCACCACACAATTCAGAAGTGGTAGATCCAGCCATCAACCATCAGCAGAACCTTAAAGGAGAAGCTTCCAGCCACCACAGAAAAACTTAGAAATGAAACTGATAAACAAAGGAGAGGCTGCACCAATCAAAGGGGAGTAGTTACTGAGGTAGCCGCAGTAAGGAGGGAGAGGAGAGAGTGAGTGAGTGTATAAAATGCAATAGGGTAGGGTCTAATTTATAGTTAGGGAGAAGGGATAGGGTAATTAGGATTATAATTAATTATTGACATTTAATTAATATAAATATAGCATCATTGCATAAGAGGGTACGTCAACAATGTGGTCATGTTCATCTTCATAAGCACTCCTAGGTCTCATGGACCATCCCGGGAGAGAGTAAGAGAATCACACATCAGCACATCTTGGTATTACACCAAGATCTACTTGATCAAAGACCAAGCTGCCCCAGAACATATCTAGGGGCCCTAGAACACATCTAGGGTCCCTAGAACACATCTAGGGTCTTATCCACCAAGGTACAAGACCAAGGATCAACCCATGCATTAAGCAAGGGTTCCCTGGAACACATCCAGGGGCCCTAGGCACATCTAGTGACTTATACCAACCACCAAGGAACGCAAGGATTCCCTGGAACACAGCCAGGGGCACTAGACACATCCAGGGACTTATATCAACCACCAAGGAACATATCCAAGGATCAATCCAAACAATGGTAAACTGAGTGGTAAACTCCTCCTCCTCTGTCGTCGCTGCAGTGCCACCTTGCTTCTTCTTCTTCTTCTTCTTAGGGCATTGTCCAGCATAGTGCCCCAACTTCTGACATGCAAAGCATTTAATTTTGCTCATGTCTGTCTGTTGCTCACCTCCTCTAGGCTATTGTTGTTGTTGCTTGGCCCTACCCTTGGGCCCTTGCTTGGTCTTCTTCTTGCCCTTTGCCAAAAGAGCAAGATCACCCTCATCACCATCCCCACCTCTATTCTGGCTAGTGGATCTGGAGCCAACTCTAAGCTCCTCCTGCACGAAGTCATCCCAGAGCCTCTCCCAACTGGGCATATGCTCTCTCGCCATGATGCCTCACACAAAACTCTCCCAACGTTTGGAAAAGCCATTTAAGGTTGTCCACACCAACTCAAAGGGATCTAATATCTCACCAACCACTAGCAACTAATCACGAATCTGAGAGAATCTCGTGAGGAATGAGGTCATTGAATCTGTCTCATCTTGGTGCCCATTAGCTTCTCCTAGAGCACCATCTTCCAGTTTGGTTAGGGCTCTGGTAAAGACCACACAAAGACTGCCACATCTGGAATGCTAACTCCTTACCAAACACATGAGGTATAACATGGTCCTTGACCGCATCAAGGATAGTCCTCTTGGCCCTGATGTTCCTCTTCCGGAACTCAGCCATGAGTAATGCATCTGCAGGAGGTATTACGAGATTCTCCATAATGTCCCATAGCTCTCCCTCCTCCAGAATCAAGACTATCCTAGCCTTCCACGGAGACCAATTGCCTGCCCCGCAAGCCTATCCTCCACCCTCAAACCTGCCACCAATATGGCTGCTATCTGATGCTAAAACTGATATACTCTGACCAAGTAAAACTGAGCAACACTGAACAACACAAATCTGCCTCCAACACACAAAACTCAAGTGTGAAAATGAAGCTTCCAAACAAGTGAAAAATCTGCCAACTGTTTGCCACTATATCAGCCAACTCATGTGCCCTTAGGCTCTGATACCATGAAGAAATTTGAGGTTCCTAAGGCTGCCCAACAGGCCTGCCATGTGACCTCTTGTTGGGCACCAATTTCAAGGGGTTTCAAGCTGATTTTTCTCACTGTTTTAGGACAGTTATCTTGCTGTCCAAAACAGCTAATTCAAGACTGTTTCTCACAGGCTGCTACAGGACTGTTTACTGTCCTAGTTCCAGCAGTAATCAAAGTTGTCCTAGCTGTTGTTTGAAGGCTGAGGACAGGTCTGATATTCTGCCCTCTGAAATCTCCCCTTAAGCTTTGATTTGATGCTCTTTAATGCCTCTTGTTATAAGGTTTAAAGAATGATAGTTTTGCTGTCCAAATTAGCCTTCTTTAACATGCATTAAACATCAAATACACCTCTAGAATCTTTAACAACTACAAGCTGAAAATACTAATCAAACCATGACAAATGTACACAAGTGTTTTTGGTCAACATGACCCTGGATTCTGGAAAAACCCCCATGGGGAAAACCAGTAAGAGAGAGAGATATATTAAGGAGATCTCAAGCAAATGCTACAAAGAGAAAATGAACCAAAAAAACCCGATACAAAGTATGATCTCTTCTCAAGCTAGACAATGGAGTTCCTTTAGTACTTGCGCCCCTTGCCTTGGTTTGTGTGCCCTTTGCCTTGGTGCGCACCTTGCCTTGGTCTTTGTGCCCTTCCCTTGCTCTTTAACCTTTGCTTTAGAACTTGGCTTGAAGTGAATGCCCTTGCAATTGATGAGTGCACCCCAACTCACTTGTGTGCCCTCCTCAATCCTTGGTGCGCACCCAACTTTGTAGCGCCCCCTCTCACAAGCAAAATGCGCACTAGTCTCTAGTGCACCCCCTCTCAAGCTTGTATGCAAGATCACAAATATATACTTCTCCTTCAACCCAATGCGCCCAATGCCTCTCACAATGATGCGCCCTTGCTCTTGCCTATTGTAGTGCGCCCTTTCCCTCTCAGAAGGATGCGCCCTTCCTCAAGCTTTCATCTCCTCAAGACTCATGCGCCCTTCTCCTCTCAAGAAATATGCCCAAGTCTCTTCAAACCCTCACTCCTCTCTTCCTCTCCTTCACTCCAATCTCAAGACTGAACAATGAGCCTCCTTTTCCCCCCTTTGCCTCCTTTAGCCTAATCTCAAGGCTAACCTAGAAAACCAAGGGCCCGGATTAGATCTAAACCTTTCTCCAAAATGGATGGATGAGATTAGATCTCATAATCCACTTAAGTTTCCATAGTTCACTTTATGTTCATCAATTCACATTTAAGTGAAATTAATGTCACTTTATGACCTAAGTGAATAAAGTCACTTTAGACTTAAGTGAATAAAGTCAAAGTGAAATTATAACATAAAGTACAAGCATGAGGGTAATACTTTCCCCCTTTGTGTTTAGAGACTCACAAACACAAGGGGACCACTTTCCTTGGTACCCAAATCTCAACAAAAAGGATGGTCAAAGGTTGGGAGCTCAAAACATGGTGACTTGACACTTGGCAACTCAAATTCGAAACCTGGTGGCTCGCATCCTTGGTCCCAATACCTGGTTTGCATCCTCAATATTGAAACAAAGAACTCTTGACCTGGCGACTCATAACATAATTCAATCCATACTTGAAGTTCTGAACCAAAATACATAAACAAAGAGGCTCTAAATGGCTTCTAGATTCCAAAAATAAGCACAGTATTCAATTTTAACTAATAACTACTAGACTCTAGTTCTACAATCTAATCATCTGGAGATTCCCCATCCTCTTGGCTTTGTCTGCTTGGAAGGCATGAAAACAACCTTTCATCTCAGCTCTTAGTTCATTGGAGGTCGCTTTGCAAGGTTTTATATCCCCTCCTACGTGTGTTAAGTGTTGTTTCAACCTGTGGACTCCCCCCACTTATTTGCTTCTAGCAATGGTTGCATACCATTTTACCACCGACCAATCGGCAATGCTCCCATACCAGATCCTTGTTCTCTTTAGGAGCCATGGCAATTTTTTTAACAGCAACAACAAAGCTGCAAATAAAACCCTAGGATTTCTTAATTTCTAAGAAATAAAAGAGAAATGTTATTGTAAAGAAAATTAGGGTCATAGGAATAGCATTAAACTTTTACATACCTTCGCAAGCTCTCCAAATCAGCCAATAAGCACTTTTACATACCTTCACAAGCTCTCCAAATCAGCCAATAAACTCTGAGTCAACACTCCCAATCAGCCCAATAAGCACTCCAAACCAACAAGAAGAATGATGTCAAATGCAGATGAACACTCAGCTCAAAAACTCCAAATTGATCAAGTAAGGGTGTGAGACAAATAGATGTTTGGGACCTCATTAAATAGCAACGGGAGGGATCTAGGTTTAGTTTTAGGGTTTTATTTTTTTATTGTAACTTTTTTGGGGGGGTTCGTAGTGGGCCCATGTGTCGTTTGTACGGCAATGTACGAAACCGGCCAGTTATGTAAGAAACCAGCCTTTACCAGTCTGAAACCCTGATTCCACGTGAAAAAGGTACAGAATTGGTCCAACTAGCTTGTTCAACCAAGTCCAGGCCAGTTCTGATAACACTAAGTGACAGAAGAAGAACCAAATTGCATCCTTGTAGACAGATAAGATATGGAGATTATGCCCTAACAATGAGATTTTCCAGAACAATGTCTCTAGATGAAGTGAAAAGACTGGCAGAAAAGGAACATGAGTTTCTGAGACAAGTATATACAGAGAAATCTAGAAGCAACAGATTTAAATCCATCAAAACACAGACCTGGAGTTATTTTTATTATTTTGAAGAGTAATTCCTAGAAAATTGTTTATTATACAAAGGGCAAAAATATACAAACTATTTAGATTATTATTCTATATATTTCCAGTCCAATCAAGATATTTTGTTTCTAAACATGGAAAGATATGTGATGTCAAAAAAATTCAATAGATAAAAACTTTTCATGCAAGGGAAGTGGAAATGCAATTGAATTTAATGAGCATACAAGAAAACAAACCATGTGAGGAAGAAATGATTATTTCCAAGCAACATCATCTACAAAAGACTATCTTCTAAAAACAACAACAGCTTAATTTCCAACGAGGTACATGAGTTGGGTCCTCCAATTGTCAAGGTGAAATCTATCCTGCTCCATTCAGAAGAGATGGAAATATGTTTTGCTTACATGGATTCCTGCTTCAGTGAGAAGAAATGGCAACAAGGTTGCTTATAGGTGGATTCCTGCTTCAAAAAAGATTAGATGGCAAGATGATTGTTTAAGTGAATGTCAATGAATTCTGCCTTCAAATTGGAGAAGATGGCAGTTCAATGGAGCCCCAGCACAGGTCCCAAGATGTGGAACTAAGAGAAACTGAACATTATATATATATATATATATATATAAAATCTTTGCAATCATCTTTATAAGTAATTGAACCTTTGATATAAGGGGGAGTAATAATTAAATAATAGCATTATCATGTCGATGGGAGGTGTTGGAGTATTAACACTCCAATACTATAGTAGAATATAATAAAATTATATTATGGTGAAGACACTTTAATAAAAGTATACCTAGTGATAAGCTGTAATTTGATAATATTTCATAATGGCTAATTCTATTGCATCCTATATATTCTACTCTAAGGTTCACTCTTTTCTATCTTACTAAAGCTTCGTATGGTTCCCCTGATGATGGTGGAGTGTCCACTTGAAATGTTGGAACGTTTCAAAAACTATAACACAGTCCAATTCCAGAAATATTATCATAATAAAAAATGTAATTAGTTAATAGGAGGTTATGAATTAGGTAGCACACAACTACCTAATACATGAAATAAATGAGTCTCCATTGTACCAATTGACCCCTTTGAATAATATTTCATACATTGTAAATCTCTCATGTATCACATATTCATCTTTCTAACCATTGACTGGTATTGATAAATATATAATGTGAGTAAATCATTACAGAAGACTGCACATAAACTAACAGATGTTTAGTTCAGCAGAAGCATGCCATAGATATAGATTTTAGCAGTTAGGAAAGTCTGATATGAATTCTCAAAATATGTTGTTTATTTCTACAGTAAACTGATGCATAATTTTAAGGATGTTTGGTTGAAAGTCAAAATGCCAATTTCCTCTTCCCCGTATCTGTCGTAAAAAGATAAAGTGGGATGGAGGAAAAAATTTCAACTGAGATGTTGGTGGTGTAGCCACATGACTGTTAATTGGATAGTGCATCTTAAGACTTGGCACATTACTAGTATCCAGGGCAAATTTCATAATAAAAAAGCTTAGTAATCCAACCAAACAACAAAGCAAAGAGATGCTTCTTCAAGAAACTTTTGAATTGAAACCCATCTTTTGTGCCAAAGGCAAATCCATAGAAAGTATCAACTAAATAAAATATTCGGCCAGATCTAAAATTAAAAAAAAAAACAATCTTCTTCTCCACTTACAGTACCTTTCCAAGCTTCTTGTAGCTTCTCCTCATGTTTATATACTGGCTGCGCTGCCCAAGCAAAGTAACCTCCAGCCCTCAACATCCTATCCACCTCAAGAAGTAAAATACCCCCTTCATCAAAGGAAAAGAAATAGTTTCACAATTAATGAACGCTCTTGAATGTATGTGTCCTTAAAATTGTGTGTTGCAAGACATTATTAGTTTATATAAGCAATATGAGTTCCATAATTAATCAAAAAACAAAAGCAGCATAGTGACTACCTTGAATCGACATTAAAAACAAGGGCAATATCTGTAGCAAAATTATAATTCAACATGTATTGTCTCCAATAGGCAATTTCAGAAATGTAAGAGGGAGTCTAAAATTTAATTCCCTCAGCAAATAATCAATAGCTTCAAAGACTGGGACATACAAAGTAGGAACTGAATGGACATACAAAGTAGGCATCTCTGTCTACTTGAATGCTACAGCCCAAAATTATTGAATGGCTAGCCACTGACATCGATTTGCATTCCAAAGCATTGTTCTAGCAATCCTCCTCGTCTTTACCTAAAACTTAATGTAGATAGCATTATTTTCACACAGCATCCAATTCTTTTATGTCCTAAACTCTCCCAAAATCGACTACAGTAGAGGATGAATGGTAAGATTCAAGAACGCCTATAAATGAAGAAAGATTCTGGAAATGACTTTGAATTCAATGTCCTTTGAAGGAAATGACATTTAATTTAATACAATTGACTTATAGTAAAATGTTATTGAGTTATAGTACTTTTTGAATTTATTTATTCATAGGTAAGTGATAAATTGGAAATACTTTCAATATTAATCATTTTTCCACTATTCTTGAATCCAATTTCCCTGTTTAGGCAAGAAGGGCCTCGTATACCAGTCATGGAGCTCATCTACCTTTCCCTAATTACCGTTCTCCTTCATCAGCCACGTGATACATCATAATTTCTTATAACCATATTTTGTCCAGTTTCCCCCATAGGTATAAATTCTCATGTTTGACCTCATACTGTTAATTGAATTAGATTCTTGGAACAAAAAAAAAATTGCATTAAATTCTTAGTTTACCTTTTATGTTTCCCCCACAAGCACTTCTGGTGGTAAGCATCCTTTATGTGACCTTGCCTTATCCTATTTTTGGTCTTTTAGACCAACTATGGTGGAAGTTATTGTCTTATGTGCATGCTTTTCCTATTCTTACTTGTGGTCATACAAATTTTAAGATAAAATAAGTTTTTCACATGGACATGTCCACCAGGGCAGGTAACAGGCTTCCCATGTTTCTTGTCAAAGAGTGACGGGTATGCATATCATCCCTCAGAGACCCTGAAATGCAGGAAACTCCATTCCCGTATTTCCCTATCTTCCCCAACAAGTAGGGGACTGCAGGGGTGCCTGCACATCCCTTGCCATTGAAGGAGCTGCAGATGCCCCTCAAAAGACATCTACAGTCCCCCTCCACGCCCCCCAGCAAGATAAAGTCCCAAACACAATCACATTAAGTGGTTGAAATATTAAAAACAATATATATTGGAACAAGTAATATGCATCCAAAAAATGATGCCAATTTATGGAACTTTCAATGAATCTGAAACATGAATACATATGGATGAGTTTCTAATTGCATATTAAATGTTAAATTTTCTATTCTTTTAATATTTTCAAGGGTGTCATCCCTTGAGATTTGGGAGGTCTCTCCAGCCATTCTCGCAACCCAACCCGCCATTCCTGCAACAGTGTGGAACTTGGGATAATAGCCATTTCTCAATCCATAACTTCAATAGTCTATTCATAAAATGGTTTTTCTTACATCCATTATACCATCATTCTAAACATGCCACCCTTGTAATTGCTTGCAAGTTACAAGAGTCTGTGTCATATAGAATAAGTCATTTCCAACATCACAATTTGTACAAGTCATGCCCTATACATGTGAGAGAGAAAGAAAGAGAATTAAATCTTTTTTAATCTGATCCAGGCACATAGACATTAAAATATATAAGAGATGTCTTTTAAAGTTAAGGTCTTTTTCTCCATATCACATTAATATGTAAGTCAAAAGGCTCCAAAATCAAGATCTGTCTTCATTGGTATAATAATTTCACACCCCTTCAAGCCTATGGAGACTTAATATCTGGTGCAACGCCTAAGGGTCTCATCATCTCATGGGCACATGTAACTTCCATATGACCACAACTAAGGCCGCTAGTGTCGCAGACCTAAGAGTCTTGCCTAAAAAAATTATTTTCGTCATCTTCGATCACGCGGCACTATGGTGCCTCAAACGCAACATCTTAACCAAACTGCAGCTACTACAACCAAACTATGCCTCTTCGCTCAAAGTTTGCCCATAACTTCGCCTGAGCTATAACAGTTAGATAACGTGCCAAGTCTTGCCCAACTTAGTCTCATCCAACATGCCACCCTTGTAATTGCTTGCAAGTTACAAGAGTCATTGTCATATAGAATAAGTCATTACCAACATCACAATTTGTACAAGTCATGCTCTATACATGTGAGAGAGAAAGAGAGAGAATTAAATCTTTTTTAATCTGATCCAGGCACATAGACATTAAAATATATAAGAGATGTCTTTTAAAGTTAAGGTCTTTTTCTCCATATCACATTAACATGTAAGTCAAAGGCTCCAAAATCAAGATGTATGTCTTCATTGGTATAATAATTTCACACCCCTTCAAGCCTATGGAGACTTAATATCTGGTGCAATGCCTAAGGGTCTCATCATCTCATGGGCACATGTAACTTCCTTATGACCACAACTAAGGCCGCTAGTGTCGCAGACCTAAGAGTCTTGCCTTAAAAATTTATTTTCGTCATCTTCAATCACGTGGCACTGTGGTGCCTCAAACGCAACATCTTAACCAAACTGCAGCTACTACAACCAAACTATGCCTCTTCGCTCAAAGTTTGCCCATAACTTCACCTGAGCTATAATAGTTAGATAACGTGCCAAGTCCTGCCCAACTTAGTCTCATCCAACAATAAACCAAGTGCACGTCCAACCGTGGCCTAAAACATCCCCAACAATACTTAGTTAAATTTACACTTAGGCAACAACATAAACACACAGAAAATATGCAACATTCAACACATAGAGAATAGAACACAGCATATGTGATCAGGTAGCACCAAGCTAATGCCTAACACCCTTTTATTCAATCTATAGAAGAATGTTACAATGACAAAAAGGGGAGCTTGACCACTGCCTACAGCTCAATTAAAACAATACAAAGATATCAAGGTGAGTCACCTTTCACAAGACTGCCCAACCTTCGCACAAGCCAACCCTAAAGCATTCGCAAGCCTACCTCTTGCAAGTTCTGTTTTCGTCTTAGTCACTTAGCCAACTTAGCAACCTGCGAAGCCAACCCTTGTCCAAGACAACCGCAGACCTTTATATGACTCTTGATCACTCCTTTGTTGATGCAATAGATCGTTGAGCACTTCCATTCTTATACATGCCTTCCCCATCACATGGGTAAGTCGCGTCGCATGGAGTGGACCTAAGTCACTCAAGTCGACTTGTCCTGTCGTGCATGTCGGTCCACTTAAGTCGCCCTGAGCCCGCCTCACCATCCATCCACCCAAGTCATCTACACTCAATTCATCTCGTTCTGTGCCCAAGTCATCTACTCATCCGCACCAAATGCCAAACCCTTTGCAAGTCAGGGGGACAAGTCACCTTTGGGTTCGCACGTCTAGATCATGTGCACAAGGCATCCCACTTGTTCCATATAAAGGCAACTTGGATAGTCACCTCTCTATTCGTCCGTTCGGGCAAGTGCTTCAAATCGTTCTGTCTGCCTCCAACAACACTTTGCACTCGGCTTAGCAATGCACCAACCACCATCCACAGCGAAGGTCTCACATCCTCCCCCACTTATCTTGTCATCATCCCAGCAACATCCAAAAAACATGTTATTTGCGATGCTTCTTCTCAAAGTCATGGATCATGTCCCCATACAGCCACAATGCCTCCAGTCTCTCCCAACTGTTCTCCTCGAGTCTATCGTTCCAACGGACAAAATACCTGAATCTCCAATTTTTTTTGTGGTAGGAGGCTCTACACACAAGAATCTCTGCCACCTCCAACTCTAGTTTGTCTGCAATCAACAAGGGATCGAGATGGTGCCACCCTACTAGGATTGTCTTCATCAACCCTGCAAGGTTTTAATTTACTGATGTGGAAAACTGGACAATGAGCTCTCATGTGGGTCAACGGCACCAATCTGTAGGTGAAATTTCCAATCTTCTCAAGGACTTTGAACGGACCCTCAAAACTCTACACCAATGCACTAGCCATGCCGACAAGTAGCTTGAACTGTTCTTTGCCCAACTTGAGCAAGACCAAGCCACCCACTTTGAAGTCTAGATCCATCCTCTCACGATCTACCCAATGCTTCATCCAATACATTGCTTTCATCAAGTGAACACGGGCCATCTCCAACCTATCATGCCATCTTTTCATGAACCTCAAGGCCAATGGGTTGCTCCCATAATAGCCTTGCAGCACCTTATGTGGAGTCAATGATCGTTGCCCATTTAACAACTCAAATGGATTGTATCCCATCGCAGAACTCTTCTACATGTTATAGTTGAACTAAGCCATGTCCAACAGTTGAGGCCAATTTGTTTGGTCTGCCCACAAGAAGTGTCTCAAGTCATCCTCTAAGAGACTATTGACGCGCTCAGTTTGTAGATGGTAGCTCGAACTCATTAATAGTTTGGTTCCAACAATCTTGAACAACTCGGTCCCAAATCGCCTCGTGAATCTTGAGTCTCAATCCAACAAAATGCTCAATGGAAGACCCCAAAACTTCACAATGTGCTTGAAAAAAAACTTCGCAACTTCTTCCATAAGGCAAGGCACCTTCGTTGCCACAAAGATGGCATACATGGAAAAACAATCCAACACGACCATGATCCCATTAAACCCTTGTGTCATCGCAAGTTGGGCAATGATGTCCAACGGGACACTCACCTAAGGTCTCTCTGAAATCGGTAAAGGCTGCAACGGACCTGCTTGCATCTTGGTGTCGGCCTTATCTTGTTGGCACACAAGACAAGTCTAGACATACTCCTCAACGTCTCGCCTCATATGCTCCCAGTACTATCATCGTTCCAACAATGCCAAAGTTCTTCGTTGTCCTGGGAGACCAGCCCAAGGCGAGTCATGGCATTCCCTTATGAGCTCCTTGCGGAAGTTACACAACTTAGGCACATAGATGCAATCACCAAAATACAAAATTTCGTTG
The DNA here is from genome assembly GCA_000966675.3 of Picea glauca. Taxonomy (NCBI): domain Eukaryota; kingdom Viridiplantae; phylum Streptophyta; class Pinopsida; order Pinales; family Pinaceae; genus Picea; species Picea glauca. The sequence goes on along the minus strand of JZKD02S1674086.1, from coordinate 204,691 downwards.
TCCATGCAAAACTTCCATGTCTTGCCTTCTTTCCCCTGTTTTGTGATGTTCAAAGTTGCGAGATCCTTGTGCAATCACTCCTTAAACTTCTCTTGCAATCTGTCAAGACTTGTAATTGACTCCCTGTCGGCATCGACAACTCGTCCTCCTCCAATGCAGCAAGTTGTGTTTTCCTGCTTAACGCATCCGCAGATGTGTTTAGCTTGCCCGACCGATACTCAATGGTCATGTCAAACTCTACCAAGATATCTTGCCACCGCACCTACTTGGGTAGCAACTTCGGTTGAGTGGCGAAGTAGCTCGTCGCCACATTGTTCGTCTTCACAATGAATGGCTTACCCAACAAGTAGTGCATGCATGCTTACAGGTAATACACAACTGCAGTCATCTCCTTCTCGTGAATGGGGTACCTTCATTCATGGTCTTGTAGCTTTCTGCTCTCATAGGCCATTGGATGACATTCCTATGACCAATGGTGAAGTCTAAGGCATTCGTCTACACCTCAAACGAGGTCTCAAAGTCTAGCAACTTCAACAAGGGTGACGAGACAAGTTTGCATTTCATCTCGCAAAATGTTGCTTGGCACTTCTCTATCCAATTCCAAGCCTTGTTCTTCTTCACCAAGTCGCTCAATGGTGTCGAAATCTTAGAGTAGCCCTCAAGAAACCAACGGTAATAGTTAGCCAAACCAAGTAAACTCCATACCTCGTGGACTATTTGCGGCTCCTCCCAATCCTCAATCACCCTTACCTTCACAAGATCCATGCGGATGCATCCTTTCCCAATCTAATGGCCCAAGAATAAAATTTTGATCTACCCAACAACTTTCCCAATCCAATGGCCCAACAACACATTTGGACTTCTTCAAGTATAGTTGGTTCTTCCTCAACACCTCAAAGACTTTCGCCAAGTGCTTCTTGTGGTCCTCCATGTTCTCACTGAACACCACAATGTCATATAGGTAGACAACCATTGACTTGTCCAAGAACAATCAGAACACATCATTCATCAGCATGCAAAAGGTGGTTAGGGCATTGCACAACCCAAAAGGCATCACAAGAAACTCAAAACTGCCATACCTTGTCACCATGGTTGTCTTCCCCTCATCCCTTTCCACAATCCTCACTTGGTAGTATCCTTGCCTCAAGTCTAGCTTTGAAAAGACCTTGGCCTTAGCCAACTTGTCAAAGAAATCCACAGCCAAAGGTAGGGGGTACCAATTCTTAATGGTCTGCTTGTCCAATGCATGGTAGTCTAAGCACATCCATAGCTTTGTGGTCTCCTTCTTTTGGAAGAGGACTAGTGCGCCATACCATGACCTAGAAGGTTGAATGAACCCAGCGTCGACCAAATCCATCAACTTCCATCTCAATTCTTCCAACTCAAGCACTGAAAGTAGGTAAGGAGCCTTTGTCGAAGGCTGCATCCTCGGTTCCAACTCTATACTATGGTCAATGGTGCACCTCGGTGGGAGCACTTTCAACAACAAATCAAACTTCGTGTCCGCCAATTCATCCAACACAACGACAATTGCTCGTAGAATAGGCGTCCCCACTCCACCCTCATCCACTTCCCCAATGACTACTGCAAAAAGATGCACTTTTGGGCACTTGGTTGCCCTCTTCATGCTCAATGTGGAGACAATCCACACCTTTCCATTAGGGTTCATTATTGTTGTGCACACAACAAAAGGCTTCCACTCACCAAGTATAACCAACTTATCTGCAAATGGAAAGAGAACCAACCATGTTCTCCTTAGGAACTCTTGGCCAAGGATGACCTCAAATTCATCCATCCACAACATTGTGAAATCAGCATGACCTTTCCACTTGCCAAACTGTATGTGAACTACAGAAGCCACCCCTGCTACTGCTTTAGCCTTAGAGTTAACTACCTTCATCAAAGCTTCACATGGCCCAACTCTAAGTCCCAGCTCACATGCCAACTCCTTTCGCAAGAAGTTGTGCAAGGCACCGAAGTCAACCAACACCTAACTCATCCTTTCATTGATGATCAAATCCACAATTCAAAGTTGATGGTCACATTGCCCTTGGTTGCCTGCAAAGGCACCAATCCTCAGCATAATTTTGTTGTGCACAACTTCCTAAGAGAAATGAACAACAACAGGAATTATCAACTTTACCTCTGTCCCAAATGGGTTGTCGAAGGGTACCACACAGCATCATCTCCACAATCTCTGTGGGGAGAAGTTTTAGACCAACTGCACTTGGCCCCAAAACCGTCCACAAGGTGTCCTCTAGTACTGCTACGTGCATCTTCGTTGCGGTGAAGTGCACCCTGAGTTGAGATAGGACAGCCAACCAGGCTACTCCTAGACCGACAGCAATTTGCAGCAAGAGCTTTGTATCATCCTCCGCCTCCGTCTAGCACCTAATGCTCTTCAGCACTATTCCAAACTTTCGTCCACAAGGTCACTCCAACACTTGCACCAAGTGTTGGCCCTGTCAACGCCCAAGTGTTCCAACCATCTTCTTAGCCGACAGATGATAACAAAGCTACCTCAAACCTATCAAGTCGCTCTCCTAACCAATTGCTTCCTTTTGAGGCATGGTGAAGAGCACCCAATACAATTCTAAAACCAAATTCTTGGAGAAATTGAGCTATGATACCACCTATCATGGACCTAAGAGTCTTGCCTAAAAATTTTATTTCCATCGTCTATGGTCGTGCAGCACTGTGTTGCCTCTAATGCAATGGCTTGACCAAATTGCACCTACTACCACCAGACTACGCCTCTTTGCTCAAAGTTACCCATAACTTCACCTTGAGATACAACAGTGAGATAACGTGCCAAGTCTTGCCCAACTTAATCTTATCCAACAATACATTAGGCGCACGTCCAAACATGGCATAAAACGTCGCCAACATTACTTAGTTAAATTTACACTTAGGCAACAACATAACCACACAAAGAATAGGCAACATTCAACACGAAGAATAGAACACAATATATGCAATCCGGCAACACCAAGCTAGTGCCTAACATCCTTTTATTTAATATATAGAAGAATGTTACAATGATCCAAAGAGGGGAGCTCAGCCACTACTTGCAACTCATTTACAACAGTACAAAGATATTAAGGCAAGTCGCCTTCCGCAAGATTTCCAAACCTTCGCACAAGCCAACCCTTGAAGCATTTGCAAGCCTGCCTCCTACAGGTCCTGTTTTCGTCTTAGTCACTTATAGCGACCTGCAGTGCCAACCCTTGTACAAGACAACCACAACCCTCTAGATGGCTCTTTGATTGCTTGATCTCTTGATCACTCCTTGGTCGATGCCTTAGCTCGTTGAGCACCTCCCCTTGCCCATCACTTGGGTAAGTCGTGTCGCATGGAGTGGACCCAAGTCACTCAAGCCAACTAGTTTTGTCGCGCACACCAGTCCATTTAAGTCATCACAAAACCGCCTCACGATGCATCCACCCACGTCATCTGCGCCCAAGTCATCGTGTCCACCGAGTCGTCTCGTTCTGCACCCAAGTCAACCAATCGTCCACATCCAAGTGTGCCCAAGGCCAACGCATCCGGAAGTCCGTCGTCCGCAAGTCATGGGGACAAGTCACCTTTGAGTCCACATGTCCAAATCGTGCGGCCAAGGTGTCCCACTTGTTCCATATAAAGGCAACTCTAACAGTTACCATTATGTCCATCCGTTAGGGCAGGTATCTCAAATCGTTTCGCCTGTCTCTGGCAACACTCTGTGCCCAACCTAGCAGCACGCCTACTGCCATCCACAGAAAAGATCTTACAGATAGCACCTAATAATCCTTGAGATGGAAACCTGGTCCTATTATAGAAAGATATGAGTCGTTAAAAGCAAAATTGCCACTTGAAGGTGAGGTCACAAAATTCAAGGAGAAAGTATATCAAGGGACAACAGACAAATAGGCTTAGCCAGCTCCTTTTTTCTTTAATTTTGCAGTCTGCCATAGATTTTACCAACCTTTTTGCAGTCTACTATGCTATGAATTATTTCTGGCATCATGCACCTATATGCTCTTCTAAGCACTTAGCATGAAAAACGAAATCATGAATTTAATGCTTGAGAAAGGGTGTCACCATAATGATGACCCAGGTTCAATCCCCGGCATGCATAAATCCCTGGAAATTATGTTGTTGACCCTGTTTGACAGTGGATTACATGTAGCATTGTTCACAACAATAAAAAAATCATGAGTTGTCTGGTCTATCATCTATCTGATGAAAAATGTTCCCGATCCCCAAAAGGTCATATACCCATCTGCCAGATATTGTGGTAAACAGCTCCTTAAGAAAGGAAACGGTGAGTCTAAGGGATTAGACCAATAACCTTCACCACTCAATTATAGACCTAACTCTTCTCCACTGCTTGACCTCTAAAAATTATGGTATATGTATCTTTGTACCTAACCAATTCTAAAAGACCTTGTTCAGATTTCTATTAATTTCATATAAAATGCACAAGATATAATCTCATAGTTTAGGAATCTGAAAGAAGAGCTAAAACTATACCATCATTAGTCCATTCAATTCGACAACGGGAACAATGAATCATGTCAAAAGCCTGACTGGGATACAAGAGGCGGCGTGTTGCAAAAGCTGCCACCATAGCAGGAACACCACGTTCAAGAGCAAACTGGATCTGATTTTCATGAACATCTTTTGGAGCTATGGAAAGTGTTGATACATTTCGAGAAAGCAAAAAGGCGCCAAAGCTTGCTACACCACATCCCACATCCAAAACAACCCGGGTATGAACACCCCAAACCAAATCAGGAACCATCTGCACAACCAAATAAAAAAATGAAAATCAGGAACCCGGCAACAACAAATAACACCACAATGCATCTAGTTCCAAATAGCATTAGCTAGAACCCCTAATGACAGAAGAAAACCAAGCACTATTTCCAAGAACCTGAGCGATCTGATCTATGTAATGATCTGCCCCATGTATGAATTGGGTTCCACCTCCTGGAAATTTGAATTTATCTTTATCTAATACAATCCAATTTTGACCACCTTTATCTTCCACCAAACGAGTATGTGGGACATTATTGTACCAGACCTGCAATGTTGTAAATGAGCAAACAATACAATAGTCAGAATTAATATCAATAATAAAAAGAAAACAAAGTTAGCCTCTTGCAAAAAGTAAATCATGCATAGTTGAGGTCCACAAATTCAATCTGGTCACAATATGATAGACCTCAAAAACATACACACAATATTGAGGCCTCTGTAGCAATGTGTGTAAGGGTGACATGAATCATGAGAACCGGAATTCTAATGAGTACGGCAATGGCATACATAAAATAATGAATAGTAACTTCACAATTTCATAGTGCCATCAGAATGCATTCGAGCGCCAGGCAAACGGGTATTTGGACTGGATGGTCCTCAATAACCAACTACTTGATAATAAGTTGATAATCAATTGGAGCTGGAAAGCATGGAGTTTCACTTCTAAAATCATTTGTTTCAATTCTTTTCATCTGATAGTATTTTATGAGTTTGGTTAGCATTCTAAGTGCTGAGTTTTCGACCTGAATCGGCGCTCCAGAATGTTTCTGTTCGTGTATTTGACAGTATATGGATGTCTGTATAAAAAAATTTGTATTTTGAAACTATACTCACAGGGTTTTTGCGGAAATCTCCAGTAATCTTGGACCCTATTTTTGAAAGGTGGGCAAACTTCCAGTTTGCACAGGCCCGTAGGGTGGTTTTGATGAGTCTCTGCTGACTGTATTCATGTTTATTCTCCCTGGAATATAAAGATTTTTATCTCTGGAAAAAAGTTGATACTCAATTTGATGAACTGTAAATGCTTTGTGGTATTTTTATAGCAACTCAGAAGTGAGATTCTGAAGAGGTAAAACCTTTTGTTGTCTCTGCATGAACAACATTAATAACTTAACATCCATTGCTATTAACTGCTCGATGTGTTATTATTATTGCATATATTTTCCCTTTAAGGAAATGTTCTTAATGCTCTCTTAGGTCTGATGGCCATTGAATGACTCGTAAGTTGTGGTATGTTGGTTCTTATTTGTTGTGTGTATTGACTAAATTTGGCATTTTTTCATACATGTAAACATTCCATTATATTTTAGTTCATCATACTTTTATTCTTTGTCAAGAATTGCATATACACGATAATGATGAATTTATGACTTGAAATTTCTTGGTTTGATTCTTCTACCATGCCACATAAAAGATATGATGTAGTCTGCTTGTTTGTTGAACAAGATTGTTCTGTGATACTATATTGACAAGTTTGCAAGTTCGAGATTCGAATTTGAGCCTGCTAGCAAATATTCATCAAAATTTTCAATGTTTGAAAATTCCAAATATACCTTCCCTAGAGATAAAAAATTTATGTCATCTAAAACTCCATATTTCTACTTGCTGTAGCATCCAATCATAGCATCATGACCACATACAATCAACCTTAAGCATATGACTTAGCTTGCCATCACCTCACGACTCTCCTCATTTATTGCCATCTTCTCGAAGCTCTTTTGACACACGTAAAACAATGTTCCACCAAGTTTCCGAGATGGGGGAGCACAGGAGCGGGGAGACGCACATGGGGGATGTGTGGGAGCACCCCAGATTTTAGGGAAATTCAGGGGGGATGGAGGGACGTCAGAGTCCCTATCATAGGGGTCCCTGTCTCTAAAATTACAAAAATAATAATGATAATGATAAAATACCAACAACACTAATTCATCCCATGCAAATTCATCATTGTGCAATCCAGTGGAAATGCTATAATTTTGCCAATCCTAAAACCCTGAAAACTGTTAAGTCTGCTGAATTCTGAATGGGATATGAAATTCTACTTTCTCTATATGAAGTCCGATGAGGTTGGAACCACTCTCAAACATCCTGAAACCTAAGTCACCTGACATGGAGGACACGGAAATACAAATGTCTGACATGTGACACGGCAACCCCGGAAACAGGACATGTAAAAAAAACGAAAATTACACATACAAAAATGAAATATAAACATAAAGATTCAAATTTTGTTAGAAACTAGAACATTTACATGATACAAATTCAATCATACAACTAGTTACTGGTACTACTTACTAATACTACATCAATGTTGATCCAATGACAAACACACCAGAAATTAGAACCATAAGCTGCAGCATTCTCATTAAGTCATCAAAATCAAAATGTATTACAATGTACATAGATACTAAGTCAGAGTCACTAATACTATAGGTGGGAATGCCAATGGCAAATTCAAAACAGGGGAGATACTAGAACCGTAGATGGAAGAATCTCATAGCTCATGAGTCGTTGTAATGTCCCTAGGGCAAATTTAGGTTTTTAGGGCAGATTCTCCTGCTGTTAATTTGCCAATCAACCTTTCAACCCCTTATATGAAATTGTCAAACACTTTGTGTTATCATTGTTTACTGTTGCTAATGATTTCTTACAACACTTGGCAGAGATATAATATCAAACATATTGCAAGCATTCCAATACACAGAAAATAGAAGAAACATCCATGGCATCTTTAGCATTACACAGATCTCCTAACAGCAAGAAATATCTCCAAAATATCCAATCCCAATGGCTGCAACAGCAGCAGAAATTAACCACAGTAACAGGCAGAAATTAAACTAGAGTATCCCCTAAGGGCTGCATCGCAGCAGTACCTACTCTCCTACAGTAAACATTTAAGAGAAACCTGGGATAACTGCCAAAACCCTCCTGGCTGCTGATCTACTGTTATACTGGTGGCAGACTCCCCGTTGGCCCAGCCTCAAACTGCCGCTGAAAAGGACCGGTCCTCCCCTAAAGCCTTGGCAGCTGTTCCTAGATCCCTCGGCCTTCTTCTACCAGCTCCAGTTTGCCCTCGGTCTGCAAATACAGTGAGCTGCAGTCCTCGGTTCTGCAGACTTCACCTTTCAGCCCGCTCCTTGTCTCATCCACTAACAGTTCAGCCTCCTTCAGGGTACCTCTGCTCATAGGTGCGGGCACGGCCTTCTTGTTAACTTTTACTCACAAAATCATTAAACTTCTCATTCATGGATTTTGCCAAACACTTTGTATACTCTGATTTATGTCTTCAATTAATTCATCCAAGAATAAATGCATGTAAACTCAATGCTTCATCTGAAAATTAATAAGCATAAATACACAACTAAATCTGATCTTTAAACAGCGGAAATGACTGGGACAACAATTAATGACAGCATTAAATGACACAGAAATTTAGGGCAAATCCCAGGGAAAAACCGACCAAGGGGAAAACCCAGAGAAAGAGATTTATTGAGCTTTTCTGGAAAATAATTTCTGAGTACACAGCAGCAATTTATTACAGCATTCAAATACAACTTATCTCATTTTCTGTTCAGAAGAAACTCTTCAGAACAGTCAGCAAATGCTACTCGATTTCTGTGCAACCTGCTGCTGTACGGCCCTCTTGCTGTATGGTACTGCAGAGTATTAAACGTTGCAATATTCCTTTGAAAGCGTGCCCAGTCTGCTCTTGGGATTTGTGCCCTCTCTCTTGCTGCTCAAAAACTCTTTCCCTTGCTCAATCTTTTTCTCAATCTCTCTCCCTCTTCACATTCAATGCTCTCATGAATGCTCGTGTTTCTCACACACTGATGCCTTCTCTCTTGAAAAATATACATTTTATATTTGCTCATTAATGACCTAACCCTAACCACCTTAACTTCTTAAAATCTAATGAATGAGATTCACTCTCATCATTAAAGGCTAGGATTTAACTTCTCATTAAACACACCTTAAGTCATTAAATAATACAAAAGTCACTTTCAACTTTAAAATATAAAGTCACTTTATAAAATAAAGTTATGACCACTTTTTACTTTATAAAATGATATTTACATATGAGACTTTTTAATGTCCCTTTCATACTAGGCATTATCATATGAAAGGACATCCCGAGCTATAACTTTCAACACTTCTTTGATCCTCAGAAGAGGGGTTCGGCTGCAGCCTCCCTTGCCTTCGGCCTCCTTCCACAGACTACAACAGCAGCTCGGCCTCCTTGTTGGTGGATTTGGTCCTCTCAGCGCACCTCTGCAGCAGCTAAACCTCCACTGGACGTGTTCTTGATGTAAGAGAGAATAGGGCTGAGCTAGGGTTAGGACTAGCCCACCGAAACTCAGCATAACTGGGGGTTAAACTACCCTCCATGGGACTGAGGCAACCGCCTCCAAAAACATAAAGGAGATCTCCCAAAAATAATTCTTGTGTCTTTTCAAATGAGCCTCCATCTCCTTATATAGATCTTGTCTTTTGCTTGCTTCCTTGTTTTAGGTTTGGCTTACCCCTCAAGTTAAGGTATTTTTACCCTTTTCTTCACCCAATGGTAGTGCATCCCTTAAGTTAGCGTCTTTTACCCCCTTGCTTTTTTCCCATGAACACATTTAGACCAGTTGTTTTCCTCCTTGTGTCCATTAAGGCCCCACGGTTCCCCTTTGGTTGGGGACTATGGCCTACAGGGAGCCCCCTAAGCCACTATGACCCTCCTCCGATGGGATCAAAGGGGAGTGGACATGACAGTCCTCCCTTCCCGAGATTGCTTGTCCTCAAGCAACCGCAAACCAGGATGCTGCAAAATATACTCGCTCTCCCACGTGGCATCCTCTACCGGCAAATCTCTCCACCTGACACAGTACTCTCTGATCACTCTGCTCCTCAGTGTCCTCTCCCGGACATCCATAATCTCCTCGGGAGTCAACAACATCCATCCCCTCTCATCTGCTAGCGGTAACTCATTAGAAGTAGTAACCTGTGGTCCCACGCCCTCTAGAAGCATGACACATGGTAAACATTGTGACGTTGGCTACCCTCTAGCAACTCCAACTCGTAAGCTACCTCTTTGTCTCTTTGAACCACACTAAAAGGACCAAAAAGGCGTGGCCTCATCCTCTCAATGCCACCTCTCCTCCAAGTAGACGGTCTAAGTGGCTGCACCCTCAAGTACACCACATCTCCGATCTCAAATCTGTGCTCCACCCTATGCCTGTCTACACACATGCACTGTCGATCCTGGGTGGTCTGTAAGGTATCATAAGTGGTATCGCGGCAATGCTTGCCCAAATGTAACCACTCAATCCATGACCTCACGTAGTCATACAAATACCTCTCAGTTCGTCAGCCCACCACCACTGCCTAACCAACCGTCTGAAGGTAATCACTAAAGCTGGGAGTCAATCATGTGCATGTTGATCTGAACAACCTCTGCCAAGGAGGTAGCTCTGTCATCCGTGTTGCCCATAATCCCAGGAGATCACCAGAAAGCGTGTGAGCTCTGCTAGTTGGTCAATCAATATGCTTTGCACCCTCGGTGGGTCTATGATGCAATCTGTCCACACACAACCCCATCCTTCTCCTAGAATGGGCAAGGGTTGTATCAACTCGGCTTGATGAGTGTGCCCTGAATTGCTCTGTTGCCAAGTCGTACACTCCCACATATGTCCTAACACAGCATCCGCAAAGTCCCTCCATGCAAAACTCTCTCTGGACCTGCTCATAAGTGGTGAAGTCACCGGGGTCCCAAACTACCCTAGGTGATGCGAAGCACCCTCTACGCATAGCACTAATCTAACCTGCCAAACTATCCCTGATTAGCCAAGCAATCATAAACCATCAAGGCTCGGTCAACCCCCTAGAAGACCGCTCCTCCAAGCAACCAAACATACGCACCCCTAGAGTAAACTCTGGAGAACGCAAATTGGCCATCCCATCTATGTTAGTTGTCAGGCTATCAACAGCTGCAATCCCAGGGTCCCATACCAGCCGTAGAGAGGAACCATCATGCTAATAATGCATCCCTCCAATCATCATCGTCTAACCATTGTGCTCAAACTGTGCTCTCCTCTCCTGGAACTCCCTATCATAGATCATACTCGACCAAGACATCTTAGTGAATTCAACGCCTGTCAATCCACCACTATCCTCGATCCTGGTTATCATGAGGGAAAAGCCAAACTCCACAACTCCTCTGATCTCATCCCCATCATGATGCATACCAATCACTACCTCGACTCCGTCAATTGTCAACCTCAACCCATCACTTTGATGAATGCCTGGATCCCACCAACACATTGGAAGTCTACCACTCCCAATGTTTGTTGCTAAAAACTATGTGCACTTCCCTAATAGAGTCTGAGACTCCCACCGTGCACCACGCACCCTGATCACCAAGTCCTCCCATGGACGGTCTTTGTTGTTGCTACGGGGCTACCTGTCTCACTCAACTGATTCAGGTGATCCTCCCATATCCTGCTGAGGGCATCAAACTACAACAAAAGTTGCCTCGATAGCTGCCTGCAAGACTGGAGGGTGACTACTGTGTCGATCAACCCCAAGGGCATGACCAAGATCTCCTGATGATACCTGGGAACAGACCTGTGAGAATCCGTGTCCCTGATCCTCATCTACCGACATCCTCGATGAAGCTCAATCATCGAGGTGTATGCTGCTCCCTGAGGCTCACCCATCCACTCTTTGATCCTAGGTAACCTCAAATCAAGGGTGTGCTCGAGGCCTCTATCAGGAGGTCTCCCTGGAGGAAACGCTCCAAAGCTCCATTGTCCACTACTGTATGCCCATGAAGATCCCCGCATATTGTCGCACACCATTGTGTCCTCCTGTACCACCTCGTGTCCTGTGTGCACTATTGAGCCCAATATTCTACTGATGACGACTATATCTGTATCCCAAAGTGTGTCCATGCTTGTCATGTACCTTTCCACCCAATCCATGGACACGTATACTTCCTCGCGAGCTAGTCCACAAGGAAGGTGCTCAACTATCTCTTGAGCCTCTAATGTGCTCTCCAAAAGAAAGGGCTCATGATCCCTGTTGGAGCCGCCTTTGTTTTCTAAGCCCATCACAAATTTCATATTTTAAATGCTCGAAATCTAAAGATGGTTTTCATATTTTCCCTCTGAGGTATCAAGATCTCCGAAGCTTTATCACGCGAGTAGCGATGATTGTTATACTCTCGAAACGAGTCCTACCTTTCATTAAAACTTTTCCTCTTTTATTCTACCTTGGGATCTCGTAGCTCGGATACTGTAAGTCATATAAGTCACACGCCCCGAGCTACGAAATAGCGAAATCGTTTTAATTTTTACTCGAGACAGTAACAAGGGTAAAGTTTTCCCTAACCCATGTTTAAACGTCGTCGGGTTTTCGCACCTCGGCGTTCTCCAAATCCAAAATTTCAACGTCGTAGCCCCGATAGTCGAGAACACGAGGTCCTTATTCTAGTAACCCGTGTCAAGGTTGAAGGTAAAAGCTAAACCATGGTAAAAATTTCTGTCGGCATTTCGCCACTTGACGTTTTCCTTTTCAAAAGTTACACCGTCTAAACCCCGACTCGCAAAATCACGATAAGGATATAAACGTGATTAATTAATCACTTAATCCAAGATTATCTTCCCTTTTAAGTAAGTCATGTTATCGCGATCTTGCGGTTTCGCGGCTCGGCATGCTGACTTTCCGGAAACGCATTTTCGAAGGTCCGAGTTGCGATATGGCGATTATAATAATTATGAAATTAATTGAGCCCCTAATCACGATTACCTTTTTATTAACCAAAATCGATCATCGCAGTCTCGGGTGTTAGAGATTTGAAATGTTAAAGTAAAATCCCCGAAATAATGAGTACCGAAATATTGATTAACGTTGGTAAAACCAGATTAATTTAGCTAAATCAATACATATCCCGCGATTTGATGTCTGCACGATTTACGAGGTAGCCTTGGCCTTTCCATACGCCACTGACGTTCTAAACCGCCAAAATTTATGACATTAATGAAGAAATAGGGTAAATCGATAAATATAAGATCGGATTTTTATGGCAAAATTTATTTCTAAATGTGATTTGACAGACTTGTTCTGAAAGGTACCGAGTTTTCAAATATATATAAGAGCTGAGGTTCATTATAACAAATGCATTTCATATTACGCAGAGCACATTATCTCTGAGCAACTAACTTCTGTATGTATACGCATTTCTATCGCAGAAGAGCCAAAACGCAATCTCCAGCCATGGCTCCGCGAAAAGCATCAAAGGCAAATGTTGAGGTTTCGGGACAAGGCTCAGACAATGTCTCTGATACTTCGCCTCGAAGTATCGGTTTCTGTCCCGAATTGGTCGTTCGTTTCGGATGTTCTACAGGCAGAGTTGGTGGACTATTCCGATGACTCCAGCGACAACGAAAAAGATGATATAACCACCAAATACAAAATAGTCATCCAATCCAGAATGCACAGAGTAGCAGCCAGGCCACAGTTGCTTCCATATTATGACATGGTCCGATGGGCATTGGACCATGTGGACATACCGACCAGAACCATCATGAACAAGCAGAAAGTCACCATCGGGACTTTCAGGCCGGAACATCTGCAAACCATGTATAAGCTGCCCACGACGTCCGACCACACATATGGCGCTGAATTCTTGGAAGAGTTCAAGCAGAAGGAATGCGTACAGTATGATAAAACCATGTCCAGTTTAATAAAGGATTGGGTTTCGAACACCGCGAAGTTTAGAGCTGATACCCACGGCATATATTCAATCGCCTCTTTAGAGCCACAGTACAAGTACGTTGCCATGATGACATGTAGGCTATACGGGAAAGAGGACACCTCACATTTCTATCTTCCGTGGGTGCCTTTAATGTTTCGGGTTGCCGAAGGCAATTCCTTCAACTGGGCAAAAATGTTGTCCAATAGCTTGACCAGTCGAGTCACAGAGTATCGGGCGCAGAAAGAGAACGGAAAAGCGTCTTCATTCTTCATGTCTGCATATATTATGGACGTCGTTTGTTCTATGACACCATTTCCATTAATGAGCTGGAGTTGGACTCCGGCCGAAGACGAGCCCATACACGTCTATCATTCAAAATTATGGGAAAACAAAGCTGCAAATTTCGTGTACGAAATTTTCAATTGGGTGATGGTGCCTCTGCATGTCACTATTTTCGGTCACCCACCACCCAGGATCTCGGACAGCATAGTAATGAATATGAGCAGCATAGCAGACTGGTATGTGGAAGCGGAATTTTCATACCTCCGAGTTTTCGGGGCTTCGGTCCCTCCGCATGCGTTGCCATTGTTCATCCCCGACAAGTTGGCTTGTCGTGAGGTCGCTAGGCAAACGGTAATTGGTGGTGTGAGCAAAGAACTTAAAGGGTACTTGAAGAAGGTATGGTCGTCTTTTCCTGTCCATTTGAATTCTTATTCTTTATTAGATTTCGGGCATGCCAAAGCCGAGGCGACAGCCCTGGAAGACCTAAATTTTGTCTCCATCGAATACAAGAAGCACGATCCGCAAAGGGTCATGAGCAATCATTTGGCCAGTTGCGGGCTCAAGAGATTTGAGCACAAGAATTCACCCTTGGATGACATTTTTCGAGGCGCAAGGTCCTATGCCGAGATTCTGGCTCAGATACAAACCTTGGCACCCGAGGAAAGAGCCGATGTTTTGAAGTTCCAGGAACATCGACGTAGCTGTCTCCCTGCAGTGTTGCAAGGTGAGGGTCCGAGTACATCGGAAGCGAAACAGAAAGAGGCCGAAGGCTCTAAGGACGCGACTCCTGATCAAGGAAAACACCAGGACGAAGGGGAACAAACTAAGAGTCCGGAAACAGAGATAAAGACTCCTGACCCGCCGAAGAAACAGAGTCCGGTTGCTACTCCGGGAAAATCAGCGAAGCAGGTCGGAGAACCTATCACATCAGTTACCCCCTTGCAGTCTACGCAGGGAAATATCGATGCAGGATGGATATTCAATGAAGAGTTGAGGCCCATAAGGGTGGAAGAACTCCCTCCGAATGAGTTTTTCTTCGATAAGAAGAGAAAGGCAATAGTAAAAAGGGAATTCTATCAGGAAGGAGAGTCAACTGCCAAGAAATATAAAATCATAACTGATGGAAAGGACAAGAAGAATGAGCAATTCGCCACTGAAATAGCAGGGACACTAGGAGCATATGCCTCGGCGAATCAATTTTCCGTCGGGCTCTTAAAAAACCAACTTAAAAGAAAAAATCGCCTCATTCGGACCCTTGAAGCCAGACTGGCCACAGCAACAGAGACTGCTAAGGACCAGGCGAGCGTAGGAATAGAGCAGGCCAGGTTGGCCGATAAAAACGAGATAGAGTTGCTCAAAACTAAGCTCGAGCAAGCACAGCTGGTGGTCCGAGAAGGTCAGATGCAAGCGAGCCAGCAAAGAGATTTGATCCAACAATTGCAGGCTAGGGTGGAAATCGCCGAGAGCAAAGCGATAGATATTGGGATGTTTCAGTCCCAAGCGATGGAGATTCAGGGCAAAGTCTCTGCGGCACAGCGAAATTTGCTCGCCAAGGTAGAAGCAATCCGGGACAATTGTTTGTTAGTCAACCAGGTTTCGGAGAACTTATCCGCTAGAGAAAGGGAAGCCGGAGCAGCTCGGGTGGCCTTCCAAGAGGCTGTGATAGCCACAAACAACAGGGTTTCGGAAAGTACTCCTAGGTTCACCATTTCAGAGCAAACCAGAGGAAACATTCTATTAAAGGAATGGGAGCATAACATCGCCGAAGGCAAGCAGCAAGCCAAAAAGATAACCAATTCCTTAGAAGAGGCCTTTAATTCTATAGACGGCGATCTGCTAGGCATTGACAACGAAGGTAATGTTGAGACGTTGATGCAAATGAATGTGGCAGAAATCTCGCTTGATCTGAAGGAAAAAGAGGAGAGAGATTCGACCGATATTTTCCAGGTGACTATGGTGGACATAGTCCAAATAGACAAATGCATGATTAGACCCAGCACGCAATTATGTGCCATCGACATCATGGACGGACAAATGGAAGACAAGCTGCCGCAGTTAGCCCGAGAATGTTACTTCTTTGAAGCCAGCTGTCAAGCCGAACCATCGCGGCTGATATCTCAGCTGGTTGAAAGATGTGTCGCTTGTACTGAGCACGCGCGAGGACAAACGTCTGGCACCAAATGAAGACAGAGAAGAAGAAATGGAGCAATTGCTCTCCTCCCTATCATAACCGAAATATTGTGACTATTGAGATTCTATCTTATTTGTAAAATTGTATAAATATACCACAGAAATAAATGAAAGAGGCTGGACCTTTTTGTGTCGATTGTAACAGAGTATTTTACATTTTGAGAGTTAATACAAAGCAAATCTGAAGATTCTCAATTCCGTCACGACTGTGTTATGAGTTTGTTTCCTTGTATCTCATATTTTCATTTCATTTCATATTCATAATTGATGTGCTTCGTTATAATTTAGTACGACCACTACTATAGCGAATGAATTTTGGTTTTCTGTACTTGTTTACTGTTTTTCCTCTGTACCAGCTATCAGCGGGTGTAAGACCAGTCTACACTTTCAGAATTCTACACTTATTCTATGCTACATCGGGTTATTTCTCTACATTTTTCCTCTTCTGTTTATACGTGAGATTCTCCCTTGATAGGAGCCTTACATCATAGACAGCTAAATGTTTTTCTCCCACCCCATACATTTTATTAAGATATAACTCAGTTACGGGAAAGAGCCTTTGATTTGCATCCCTATTTCATTCCTGAAACTGTAAATTCTCTTTTATGCGACCAAATTGAAACAGCACTTAATCTCTCTGAAATTTTTTCCCACTTTTTACTGTTCCTCCATGACTGTCCCTGTACCAACACAGCCTAATATCGAACCCGGATTATCAAACCAAACGCACATTGCCTTAAACCTTTTCGACACTATTCTTAAAACAGCTACTGACCGGGTCGAACTTGAACGTTCATGGGCAGCCATTGAACAAGATATAACTATCCAGGAACAGTTGGAAGCTAGACAATGCCAACGTAGAAATCTCCCTTAGTTTCCTTTGCCGAAGGTTGACATTTCTCTCTTCCCCACCTTTTACCCACTTTCGGATGCCTAGACACTGTACTCCTAAGCCTTAAGTACAGACTTTGGAACAACAATCCCTAAGAGTGCAATCCAAACTCTTGGAGTCATGGCTCCTCCTAAGTACCTGTGACTCGGAATGCTCCTCGTCTAAACTCGTCACAAGATGCTCCTCCCTCATATCATGCGTGACACTCACACCTACCTGTATCATGGCTGCCAAATCTGATGGAGTCTTTATTGTAAGTGGTGAAGAGCATACCAAGCTCAGCTAATAATGTAGCTCCTCAACCTCTCCTTCCTTGTCCTCAACAAACTTGAGAGCAAGGTCCCTATCCATAAACAATTGTAAGTAGTCTGACTTCAGTTGCTCTAGTGCTTCTTTGTTGATGCGTAAGTGAGCACTAGTGACTCCACCTGCCACTCCATTGTGTCTCTCCTCTATCTGAGCTCTTTGCATCATATCCTCAATGAAACTACAAGCTCCATCGGTCCTGGTCAAGACCTGTGTGATTCAATCCTCGATCACCAACAAGCGATCCTCCAAGTCACGCAGTGCTAACGGTCTTTGTCCAACCCCATCCAAATGGTCTGGACCGTCGTCTATAAGAGTGCTCTCCTCATCATCATCACCCGATGCACTAGGTGATACCATGTTATGATGGGACTCATGCATGACATCGTCCTCCACACATGGCTCCTGTGAAGAAGGATCCATGTCCTCGAACGATCTCTCAAACACCCATCCTCTGTAATATGTGGGTATCCTCGTGCCCTCATCATCATCATCATCATCCTCATAAGTGTCAAGAGTGGGATGGGATGTTGAATGCTCGTCATAGATGGGTGCTAGCACACCCTCGTCATCATAAGCATCCTCAAGTATGTGCCATCAACCTGTCTGCCATATGTGTCGGTGTCATGGACCTCATAGAACAGTGCTAATGGTGCACAAGGTGTTGTTATGTCATCATCCTCATAGTCATCATAGGTGGGACAAGACATTACCCCCTCATCATCAGTACCAATGACAAACCCCATCAACATGTTAGTGTCAACGGCCTCATCATGGACCACTGCTTGGTCCTCCTCTCCGCTCACCTTCTCGTCATGGCTGGATGCATGCTCCTCCACATGAGAATGTGCTCGTGCCAACTCCTCCCGTACTTCTTGCTTTTCTTCCTTCAATCTTCATCTTGTGCCATTGAAGGCATCCTCATCAAAATCTCTAGGCCAGCTTCCATACTTGATGGTGCAATAGTTGCACAAAACTCTTTACCTAGTAATAGATATTCCAAATAATAGAGCTTGTACTTGCCTACCACTAGTTCCCACTTGATTTCAGCCATGAGCTCCTTCTTAGTCTTCATCTTTCCAACCTCCGTATGTTGTCCTTGACCTCAGTTGACTACTGTAGATTTTTCTTCCGTTGAAAACCCATCAGGTTAGCAAGATCACCAGCTATGATACCACTGTAATGTCCCTAGGGAAAATTTAGGGTTTCTAGGGCAGATTCTCCTGCTGTTAATTTGCCAATCAACCTTTCAACCCCTTATATGAAATTGTCAAACACTTTGTGTTATCATTGTTTACTATTGCTAATGATTTCTTACAACACTTGGCAGAGATATAATATCAAACATATTGCAAGCATTCCACTACACAGAAAATAGAAGAAACATCCATGGCATCTTTAGCATTACACAGATCTCCTAACAACAAGAAATATCTCCAAAATATCCAATCCCAATGGTTGCAACAGCAGCAGCAATTAACCACAATAGCATGCAGAAATTAAACTAGAGTATCCCCTAAGGGCTGCATCGCAACAGTACCTACTCTCCTATAGTAAATATTTAAGAGAAACCTGAGATAACTGTCAAAGCCCTCCTGGTTGTTGATCTACTATTATACTGGTGGCAGACTCCCCCTTGGCCCAGCCTCAAACTGTCATTGGAAATGTCTGGTCCTCCCCTAAAGCCTTGGTTGTTGTTCCTAGATCCCTCAGCCTTCTTCTACCAGCTCCAATGTGCCCTCCGTCTGCAAATACAGTGAGTTGTAGTCCTCAGTTCTGCAGACTTCACCTTTCAGAGTGCTCCTTGTCTCATCCACTAACAGTTCAACCTCCTTCAGGGTACCTTTGCTCATAGGTGTGGGCACGGCCTTCTTTGATCCTCAGAAGATGGGGTTCAGTTGCAGCCTCCCTTGCCTTTGGCCTCCTTCCACAGACTACAACAGCAGCTCAGTCTCCTTGTTGGTGGATTCGGTCCTCTCAACGCACCTCTACAGCAGCTAAACTTCCACTGGACGTGTTCCTAATGTAAGAGAGAATAGGGTTGAGCTAGGGTGAGGACTAGCCCACCGAAACTTAGCAAAACTGGGGGTTAAACAACCCTCCAAGGGACTGAGGCAACCGCCTCCAAGAACAGAAAGAAGATCTCCCAAAAATAATTCTTGTGTCTTTTCAAATGAGCCTCCATCTCCTTATATAGATCTTGTCTTTTGCTTGCTTCCTTGTTTTAGGTGGCTTACCCCTCAAGTTAAGGTCTTTTTACCCTTTTCTTCACCCAATAGTAAGCTTATCCCTTAAGTTAGGGTCTTTTACCCCTTTGCTTTTGCCCGATGAACACATTTAGATCAGTCATTTTCCTCTTTGTGTCCATTAAGTCCCCACGGCTTTCCTTTGGTTGGGGACTATGACCTATGGGGAGCCCCCTAAACCACTATGTCCGTCCTCCAGTGGGATCAAAGGAGAGGGGACATGACAGTCGTGACTGTCAGTAGTCCTCCATGTCATAATCATCAAAATCAGCATCACTACCACTGCTCTCTCCTCCATCTTCTTTATATCCAATCCAATACGTGCATCTATTGGTGTGGAGGATGACCCCTCAAGAGGACCACCATCATCAAAAGTGATCGGCTCTAGCACTAGTTCATTAATATCCAAGTTGGCTAATGCCAACTCAACACTAATGTCCAAAGTTCAAACCCATGCCATCAAGAAACACATGCCACATCTTTGTCTTTCCCTTCAATCACTCCTCCCTCTACCTATAAATAAGACAGAGGTTGGTGTGCATATACACCATTGTCTCTACCCTAGACTGCTCAAGCCTGCTCTTCTTCAAACTATACAAATTCCCATATGTGCTCCAATTCCTCTCGCAACAAGAGGATGAAGTAACATGAGAGAGGAACCTCATGGCTAACCGTTGTAGAAGAGGGTATGTTGCCCCATGAGTTGCCCACCAAGCATAAGGCTTCTAAGCCCCCCTTTTTGCATGTGACACATGTTGAATATGAGTTTGGCACATGTCCTATGCACAGGACACGTGCCAAACTCGTGTCCAACACTTGGGCTTCGTGACACGGAGACCCTGGGGACTATGTCCTATTACAGAGACAAACAATTAATGGTAATATTAAAAATTCAAGTACGAGGATAAAAATTTTACTTTAAGAACTTAATATTACCATTAATTACCAAGGTCACAAATTCCTCAAAGCTATATCCCCCAACTGCTCCCTTTTGGGGAAACGCATCCCCCACATTGGGGAAACATTTCCCCATATGTTTCCCGGAGTTTCCCCAAAAGGGGGACATGGGGAAACGTTTCCCCAAGCACACCCCCCCCCCGACCCCTAGAGTGTGGGAAATGTGGGGGGCACGCCCCCCACCCACAGGGACGCATCCTCGTGGAACACTGACATAAAACTATACAACCCCTTTTATATTCCTCCCAACCCAACCCAAAAACCATAAAGCCTAGTGCACTATACAACTGCCACTCCCACACCTTCAGATGCCCTTGTAACTTCAGTTAGTTAGGAAAAATCAAATGACACAATAGTAGTAAAGATATCAAACTATAGAACGATTGTTGGGAGCAACATATTCAATTTCAAGCCACAAAACTTACGTTATTTGCTGCAGATACCATTTTAAGCATCCTCTGAAAAACATGTGAGTATGTGTCTCTGGATGCTCAAAAATATAAAAATGTGCCAAAACCACCACTGCACAGAATCAGGCCCTTAGCAGCTGGATGCAATGAATCAGCGGAGCCTCGTAGTGAAAAGGCATCATATGTTTGAACATATGGGAAATAATTACACTTCTCAACAAAAGCACAGCTTCTTCACAGTGGGATGTATAGTTGTTCCATGTCAATTACAAGATTAGCATCTAGACATAGAGAGATTGTATCTTCAACTCCTGCCTACTAAGTGGTGCCTAGGTTGATTTTGTTATTATTTTAATAATATAGGATGGCCTGAGATAAGCCAGCTTTGGTATATATTCTAAACAGGACACTCAAGTCCCATAGAGGTATATCTGATTTGTAATTGTATCGGGCCTCTTGGAGGTTAATGGACAAAGTGATTTTCATCTATATATCTCTCCCGTACTTCTCTGTGTGCCAGTGTTCTCTTGTGCTACATTGATAAGGATCTGAAAGATCATTATCATCATATGCAGTGTGCATATATTCTATTTCAGACTGGTGTCTATTGTGCAAAGTTCAAACATATCAAATCGTATGATGAATTTCATGAAAAGCAAAAGATCAAATGACTAAGAAAGAAAGAAAGATGCGTCCTGACTCCTTAGTACTTGCAACCAATTCACAGGCACGAATCCACAATTGTTTTATCAAGGATATGGCAGATGCCCGTGAGTTCTGAGCATTGTGATGGGTCGACTCAATTGGAGATTTAGGATCCAGCTGATAAGTTTTTGAAGCTTCACCAACATGGGAAATGAGATGACATCTCAGAATTCTAACAGTTCAAAGAAAAGAGGGGACAAACAAACCTAGTCACAGTGGGATTGTATAGTGATTTCATGAGAATTATACTACTAGCATCTACACCATACACACATTCTGGCTTGAACTTATGTCTATTGTGCAAAACCATCCAATTGTTTCGTGAATTTCAAATAAATAAAAAGATCAAGAGACAAGGAAAGAAAGAAGGATGCATACTTGCAACCAATTCAGAATCTCGGATCCACAATTGTTTTTTCCAAACATGACAGATACCCCATAAACTCTAAACATTATGATGGCTTCACTCAATTGGAGATTTAAGAACCAGAAAATTAAGTTTTGATGCCTTACAAATAGGCAAAACGACATTACATATCTGAACATTATGATGGGTTCACACAATTGGAGACTTAGGATCCAGACAATAAGTTTGGATGCCTCACCAATAGGCCAAATGACAATACACTCCTGAAATTTGTTGGGTGTTAATTAAATTATATTATCTCATCTTAATTGCATCTACTAATTCGAAAGAAAGAGGAGACAAGTTACAACAAACCTCGTCGCGGCTTCTGGGCCATGGAATGGGAGCTCTGTACTTCGGTGGAGTAGGAACAAGGCAGTTCAACCGGCTCGTTTTGTCGGGGCAAAGACGTTCAAACCTCTCCCCTCTCGCCATGGATTTGAGCTTGGCGATTGCAGCAACATTGTCCAGGCAGGGTATGTACTCACTCATATTCTTAGGGCACGGTTTGAATCTCTCAACCTTGGTGCCCACGCTGATCTCAGTGCTCCCCTTCGCGTTCTCAGATCCATTGAATGGTTGATCAAAGATGTCCATCTCGGAATCAGAGGTATCATTATCAGTGTCATAATCAGCCAGGTTATCATCGTCCCCCACCAAGAAATGATCCTGCATTGCTCCATCCTTGTCTACTATGCCAAATGAAGGTGGTGGTAGTGGTGGTGGTGGTGGTGGTGATGGAGGAAGAGGAGGGGTGGGTTTTGTGATGTTTAAGGTAGACAGGTTATAGGTCGGAGAATCGGTGGGTGCAAGGGCAACCATATGGGATTTAACAGAAGAGGAAGTAGAGCCGGTAACGATCAGTACCTGGTCATAATCGCTTGCCCAGTGCTTTCCCAAGTAGAAGCATGCGATGGCGAGCAGCAGAAGCCCTGCTACCTTCAGTGTGAGGGGATTCTTCAGGATCTCCATTTTTTATTCCTCCCTTTGGATCTAGCTTCCAGGATTTTGCCTTTGCTCAGTGGCTTCCCATGTCCAAAAATGGGTGAGACAATTGATTTGAGAGTGAAAAACCTATCCTGGCAATAAATTTGAGTACCAATCTAAGACCAATTGGCGGCATTATTTGTTGCATTTTTCATTCTTGAGACGGTGCTGACAGGAAATCGAAACGTGGGTGCCGAGTGAACAGGGAGCTGTGGTCGAGCTCTAACTGAAAAACCCAACACTATTTCTAATATAAGCTTTTATATTAGCGGAATTGTTGTTTAAAAAAAAAAAATAACAATATGTTTGTTTTGGTCCCTGCCGTGTAGAATTGCTTTCGCTTTCTTAATTAATTTTGAAGTCATACATCTTAAAATTATTTATTTATTTAATTGATATGAAAATAGGTTTTTGTCCTCGAATTTGAAAAATCGATATAAAATATTTTTTGCTCAATTTTTATTGGTAAAAAACATTGATTTATCTATTTTTATTATGAGAATAAATAAATAATAATATTAGTAATAATTTTGAATGGACACGATAGTTTTTATAAGGTTGAAAATTTTAATATATTATTTTTGTTATTGCCATGTTATTTGTGATTTTCAATGCAAATGGCTTCAATGTTATTTGTGATACCGGGGCATATGGGATTCAATGTAATGGCTAGGTGTGTATGAGGGCATATGAGCTCTCATTACTAACATGGACCTTGATGTCCAACAATGTACGAGGGAATGTGAGCTCTACTCCAAACATGGTGCAAGGATGGGTGTCAACTATTACCAACCATACATGTTTTATAATTACATCTTCAAGATTCAAGTTATTACTAATAAATAAATCAAACCCAAGTCTATTTGGTGACATATCTCTTTTTTTCTAAGAACCAAACCCAAATCACACAAATCAAGTTGGTGAGAGAGATTATTTTTTGTTGTGTATGTGTGTGTGAACTAGACCCAAATTAGGTTGATGGGAGAGATTATGTTTTATGCGTTTGTGTAAGTGAACCAAGCTCAAATAAGGTTTGTGACCAAGATTAGTTCTTGCTTTGTGTGTGTGTGAAAGGATAGATTGATTATATGTTTGGGTTCTGCAACAATGGATCATTGATACTTCATGGAGTGTGAAAGCCAATGATGACACAGGATTTCCTACATTTTCCCTTATAAACAAAGCTACATGCCAAGGATTGAGGCATGGTCATGCAAAGAAGGATAAAGTGTTGGGTATGTGTTATATTCTTTGCATGACCAAACCTAGTGTCTGTGTTGCATCGGGCGCATAGGGGGGTCATAGAGGGGGGCACTAGCCCCCCCTCTCCAAGGGGTTGGAGGGGGCAGAACCCCTAGAAAAAAAATGGTGGTTTTTACGTATGTTTTTGGTGGTTTTTAAACACACGATTTTCGTTGATGGTTTTCTAATTCTGGTTAAGGAATTAGGGTTGTTGACTAATCTGGGTCAATGGATAAGGGTTTTGGATGTTGTGGGATCCTATGTATATTGTATTCCAAACAATGAAAAAGATGATGAATAAAGAATTAGAGATGCAGCGCTAAATAGGTTGTTGGTTTTCTTGGTTTGGGTTTCTAAGGTAAAATATTTGTGTAATGTGTGTGTGTGCGTGCGCGCCATTGTATCTTTTATGTTTTTATTGAGAATCTATTTGCAGTAATTAATTGTACAAGGTTAAAATCTACATTTGGTATCAAAACAGTTATTAGCTTCAGGGGGGTGCCTTTCTAAGGCTTTAGTTCAGGTCTATGGTAAACCTTGTTATGGGAGCTCTACGGTATCAATTCTTGCAGTGAGAAGAAATGGCGAGCAGTTCAAAAATAGAGATTGAGGAATTTAATAGGCAAAGTTTTGAGTTGTGAAAACTCAAGATGGAAGATCTATAGGTGGACAAAGATCAATGGATCATTGTGGATCTAGGTACTACACCTACAGTAATGTCAACGGAAAACTAGTCAAAGTTGGATCGAAAGGCAAAGAGCACAATTCGTTTGTGTCTCTCAGATTCAGTATTACTGAATGTGTTAGGGGAAGCTATAGCCAAGGCATGGGATAAGTTGAGGGCTT
The DNA here is from genome assembly GCA_000966675.3 of Picea glauca. Classification (NCBI taxonomy): domain Eukaryota; kingdom Viridiplantae; phylum Streptophyta; class Pinopsida; order Pinales; family Pinaceae; genus Picea; species Picea glauca. The sequence continues at coordinate 179,685 of JZKD02S1674086.1, read as the reverse complement.
TGTATGAGTCTAAGTCCCTTGTAAACAAATTGTTCATGTGGAAGAAGTTGTACAACATGAGGATGAAAGATAGAAACTTAGTGATGAATAATCTGAATGTCTTCAATATTGTGGTAAGTTAGATTTTATCTGTTGATATTAAGATTTCTAATGAAGTTAAGTGTATCAATTTATTGTGTTCTTTACCAGACATGTGGGATAGTCTGGTTGTGGCCATAGGTAGTAATGCAACTACTTTAAGTTTCGATGATGTGGTCTCATCCTTGTTATTGGAGGAGATGAGGCGGAAAAATATGGAAAGTCGGAGCATAGATGCCTTATTTGCAAGAGGACGCTCCCAGGAAAGAAATAAATCCAAGTCCTCAAGTGGGAGATCTAAATATAAGGGTAGATATAAATCTCCCGAAAATTTTGTAAAGGTATGTTGGAGATGTGGAAAAGAAGGGCATTACAAGAAACTATGTAGATCCAAAAATGTTAGGAGAGGGAAGGGATCTAATGATGCTCCTTCTATAGAAGCAAAAACCTTTGTGGATGATGGAGGGGATGTGTACTTGTCTTCTTCAAGTACACATGTAGATCATGAAACATGGCTAGTCGAATCAGGTGCATCCTTTCATATGACTCCTCACAGGGAGTGGTTCTGTGAATATGAAAGGTATGATGGAGGTGAGGTTTTCTTAAGTGATGACTCGACAACCAAAATCATAAGATGAGGAAAAGTCAAGTTGAAGCTTATGGATGGAAGGATTAGAACACTCATTGATGTTCTACACATCTTAAGATTGGCTAGAAATTTGATTTATGTAAGCAAAATGGACAATGCAGTTGTAAAAATAGTGTTTGAAAAGGGAACTTGCAGGATGGTTTGAGGAGCAAAGGTGTTGTTGAAGGGAGTTCAATTTGGAACTCTATATAAGCTGCAGGGAAACACTATTAGTGATGGGTGCAACAATTTTGTTGTTTTTGAGATTGGAGATGAAGAACAAAAAACTCCTACAATATTTGGAGAAAAGACTATGTTGTGACATCAAAGATTGGGGCATATCAGAAAGAAGGGCCTTCAAGTACTACATGGTAAAGGTATGGTTGAAGGTACGTTCAATTGCTCTCTGGATTTTAATTTATGTGAACATTGCTTGTATGGGAAGCAGAATCGTGTAAGATTCTCCTCTGATTCTACGAGGGTAGAGGGAATTTTACAGTTGGTGCACAGTGATGTGTTTGGACCTATGTCGGTTCCATCACTGGGTAAATCTGTGTATTATGTCTCATTTATAGTTGACTTCTTGAGGAATACATGGATTTATTTTCTCAGGACGAAATCAGAAGTCTTTGATAAAATCAAAGAGTTTAAGGATTTTGTGGAGAATCAGACAGAGAAAAGAATTAAGATGTTGAGGACGGATAATGGTGGAGAATTATGCGGAAATGAATTCGAGGAATTATGTAAGAAGTGCGATACAACAAGGCAAAAAACTACTCCATACACACTTCAACAAAATGGAGTTGTGGAAAGGATGAACAAGACATTGATGGAAAAAAGCAAAGAGCATGCTCAATGGTGTCGAGTTAGGACAGGAATTATGGGCAGCGGTAATGGGTATTGCATGTTACCTAGTCAATCGATCACCCTCGGTAGTCATGGATGACAAGACTCCACATGAGGTATGGACTCGTAAGAAACCCTCTATTACACATCTCAGGGTATTTGGTTGTGATGCCTATGTTCACGTTCCAAAGGAAAACAAGAGTAAGCTGGATAAAAAGGTTGAAAAGTGTATCTTTATTGGGTATAAAGATGATTTGAATGGTTATAAGCTTTGGAACCTAGAAATTAAGAAGGCAGTGTATGGTCGAGATGTGGTATTTAGAGAAATCAAAGATGTTGTCCAACAGGAAGTCCTACCAAGGGAGGAAGAACCCGAGAAAATGGAGTTTGAATTGAAGGATAATGAATCAAACTCTATAGAAAAACAAGAATTGGAAGAAGAAAACCATCATACTCCAGTATTGAGGAGATCGGTTTGAGAAAGAAGGCAACTGGAAAGGTATACTCCACTTGATTTTTGTTCGAATTTTGCTTTGTTTGTTACTAATGATGATCCTAGAACTGTTAGGGAGGCAGTGGATTGCAAACTCTAGAAAAAGGCCATGGTGGAAGAAATGGCAGCCTTGGACAAGAATGAGGCTTGGGATCTAGTGGAGATGTCGTTTGGAGGAAAGCCCATTGGCAACAAATGGGTGTTTAAGAATAAGTTGAATCAAAAGGCAAAGTGGTACAAAGCTCGATTAATAGCAAAAGGTTATTCCAGGGCAAGGGGAATTGACTTTGGTGAAATTTTTGTCTCTTATTACCAAGTTAACTTCTATTAGATTTCTTTTATTTGTTGCTACTGCTTTTGATACTGAAGTAGAATAGATAGATATGAAGAAATCATTCCTACATGGGGATCTGGAAGAAGAAATCTACATGAAGCAGCCATAAGGTTTTGCGGTGAAGGGAAAGAAAGAGTTGGTATGCAGGTTGAAAAAGTCTTTGTATGGGTTAAGACAATCACCAAGGACGTGGTATCAAAATTTTGATACTTAGATGTTGAGACTTGGATTCACAAGGAGCAAAGTTGATCACTATGTGTATTTCAAAATAATCGGTGATTGTCTTATTTATTTGGTCTTGTATGTGGTTGATATGTTGTTGATATGAAACAACAAGGAGATTACCTAAGATGTGAAAACTCAGTTGTCCTCTAAATTTGACATAAAGGATCTTGGTGCTGCAAATTTCATTTTGGACATGGAAATTGAAAGAGATCTCGCAAACATGAAACTCTGATCAGAGGAAATATGTTGAGACAATGTTGCATAGGTTTAATATGCAGGAATGTAAATCGATCAGGGTTCCTATTCTCATGGGTGTAAAGTTATCTGCAAATTAGTGTCCCAAGACACAAGAAGAAGAAGAGGACATGTCCTATGTTTTGTATGCTAGTGCGGTTGGCAGTTTGATGTATGCAATGGTTTGTACTAGACCGGACATTGCACATGCAATGGGATTTTTTAGCAGGTATATGTCAAAATCAGGGAAGGAGCATTGGACAATAGTAAAAAGGGTTTTCATTTATTTGCGTGGTACTACTAGTTATCGATTATGCTACCAAGGAAGACCAGGATTGGATAGAGCATTGGACATACATGGGTTGGTTGATGAAGACTAGGTTGGAGATCTATATCAGAGAAGATCTGCAAGTGGGTACGTGTTTAACATGTTTGGAGGAGCAATCAATTGGATGAGCAAAAGACAGGTTGGAGTGGCACTCTTAACTACATAAGTTGAATACATGGCAACCACTCATGCAAGCAAGGAAGCAGTATGGTTACAAAGATTGTGTTCAATTATTGGGTTGGTACAACAAGATGTAAGGATAGATTGTGATAGTCAAAGTGCAATCTTCCTAATGAAGAACTCAAATTTATCATTCAAAGACAAAGCATATTGATGTTTAGTATCACTTTGTGAAAGACATGGTTGAAGACAAGAAGGTGTTGTTGATGAAAGTGGACACTTTGAAGAATGTTGCAAATTCATGGACAAAGTCTGTGAGCATCAAGAAGTTCTTCTAGTGTAGAGAAACAATGGGCATTGTTGCCCTGGATTGTTGACTATGTAATCATGTGACCCCCTGTGTGCAAAGAAAAAAACAAGTGGGAGAATGTTGGGTATGTGTTATATTCTTTGCATGACCAAACCTGGTGTTTGCATTGTGTTGGGTGCGCAGAGGGGCTGGGGTGGGTCATGTTGGTTGTGGAGCCTGATTATCTTCTTGATTCAAAGGTCTTTTACTTTCAGCCGTGTTTACACCCCATGAAGTATTTACACCCCAGAAGTATGTACACTTTCCACGCGGGGAGTGCAGAGGGGGGGTACCCCCTCTGCAGGGTCTGGGGGGGCTATCCCCTCAACTGGAGGATCTGGGGGCAAGCGGGCCCCCGGCGGGGGTTAGGGGGCGAAGCCCCCAAAGGAAAAATTGCCTTGTAAAAGTATATTGTAATTTCATTGTAAATCTGGACCGTTCATTATAAGGTCCCAGATCTAACGATAGAAATTATGTTAGGGTTTTTTTCCCTAGAAGGCAACCCTTTGTTATGAGGGAAATGTATTGCGGCTATGCATGATGGGGAATATTGTATTCTGAGATAGGAGACTGTGAGAGAAAGAAGAGGAAGTTACAGCGGGTTTTGTTATAGGTTGTATCCCTTCATTTGCTGGATAATAATAAAAGGAAGGACCTAGCAATTTCTCTGGTGGACGTAGCCCACACTGGGTGAACCATGTAAATCTGTGTCTCTATTGTATTGTGTATCTTCTGTGTTTTGTTTCCGCATTTGTTTTATTTTATTACTTCGTGGTCCTGTTTTTCTAACAGGTCATAGGGGCTGTGAAAAAAAAAATGGCAATTTTTGCATTCGTTTTGGCTGTTTTTCAGCACCTGGTTTTCGCATATGGTTTTCTAATTCCGGTTAAGGAATCATGGTTGTTGACTAATCCGGGTCAATGGATTAGGGTTTTGGATTCCATGAAATCTTATATATATTGTATTGTAAACAATGAAGAAGATGATCAATAAAGAATTAGAGGTGCGGCTCTAAACAGGTTGTTGGTTTTCCCAGTTTGGGTTTCTAAGGTAAAACATATGTGTAATGTGCATATGTGTGCCATTGTATCTTTTTTGTTTTTATTAAGAATTTATTTGAAGTAATTAATTGTACAAGGTTAAATTCTACATAAAATCAGTGTTGTCATTGGGGTTACTGCCATAAGTGTGTGCAAGGTTTTAGGACATAGATAATAGTGTTTTTAATGGGGTTGTTGTGAAAGGCTTATGCATGGATTTATGATATTGAGACTAGTGCTTTTGATAGGGTTACTATGAAGGGCTTATGCAAGGCTCTAGGACATAGAGAGCAGTGTTGGCAACATGGTTACTATGAAAGGGCTTATGGAGGATTTTAGGGTATAAGAGAATACATGGTGTTTGGGTGATGAATTGGGTTTTTACGTATATGATTTGTGTAGGTGACCTTAGGTCCTTTTTCATTTTGATGATTTAAATAAGGTTGTGTTTTTTACGCAAAGTGCTAATGTGGGTAAGGGGTACTGGTGTATCAGATTAGTCAACAACACCCATCTTAATCTAGATGCTAGAGCTAGAGATGATAAACATCATGGAGCCTTGTGTGAGGGAACAAATGTTATTCTGTCTAAGTGAAACAAGGAGACTCGAAAGTGGAATATTGGTGCAATATATAAGTTTTACGATTCATACTAACATGCCATTAGAAATATAAGTATATTTTTAAATTTGATTTGGGAAATTGTTTGGAGGAATGTATATTATCTAATTTGATTTGGGAAATTGTTGGGGGGGGGGGGCGTATATTGTGTATAAATTCTTGTGCAAAGTGGTTCCCTTATCCCACAAACAAGGGATTCTCATACATCAATTTGGTATCTAGCTAGGTTGTGATCTTAAAATGAGACCATTATATTATTATATAAATCTATATACAATGATATAATGCAATCTATCTTTGAATTGAGTTAAAAGGAGGTTTATTGTAGGTTGTGTCTACTTAGATATAAGATATTGTGTGTGTGCATGCGCTTCAAGAAACATATCCCATGGGGTTGCACTTCAAAGAGTGAATTTTCTTTGTCGTAGCCATGCCCTGGGGTTAATTATTCTCCCAGTGTTGGGTCATGGCAATATAATTCTCCCAAGATCACCCTTGGGCTTGCACTTGGTAGCATCCTTTAGAAACTCATGAATCACTAGTGAGGCAGACCATAATGAGAATGGAGTCCTCATGGATTTGCTTAACACTCCACCAAATTCTCTAGTGGTGGGGTACTATATGTTTTCATACATGGGCATGGGCTTGCATTCTAGAGACTCGTCTAATTCTCACGTGCATTCGTTTAAGGATGACCTGGTTGGCATCAAGAGTCATCATTTAAGATGTTTTTGTGTGAATGGGCTTGTGATGATCATGCTTTGACGTTGAAGTATGATGACCAAAGATACAAGACTGAAATTGTATTTTTTAACATGCACTGATTAAAATGGGGTTCATATTTTTTTATAGGATGGATGTGATGTTTTATGGAATTTGTGTTTCTTGGTAACTAGAACCCTGACACTTGAATTTGTGAGGGGTGATTTTAATTTTTTGGTAAATTGGGTGGTGGATGCTTCACATGGAGCCTATCCACCACAAGGAGAGTAGAGTTCACTTTTCCCTTGAGCTAATGTTGCGCCACAAGGAGAGACAATTGGGATCCATTGTGAAGCCAATACAAAGTTTTCCTTTGTTGCCCAAGGTGATGTTATAGTGCTTGCATTGGGAAATCCACATGATCCTTATTGGGTAACGATAATTAATTGAGCTACTTTGTTTGAAAATTACGAAAAGACATTTGTTGGTCTAATTATTGATAATTGATCACTGTCCTTGTCCCCCTATGTGATGGATCCTTTTACAAGCAATGGATCAAAGTATATTTATGGGACCTTAGAGTTAGGGACGAAGCTTGTTGCCCATCTTTTTCTTTGGTGAATAAGGCCACTGAGCATGCTCTAAAACATGGGGATATGGAATGGTACCAAGTAAAACTTTCCTTTTCACTTTCTTTTTCATTATTCAATAAAGTTTCTCCTCTAGATATGTGAAGAAGATTCATTTTCCTAATCTCTTCATTCACTACAGTGCTATTAAGCAGAACCTAAGGTTTTGGAATAAGAGGGTATTAGTTTTAGACATACATGGTTGCATTAGAACTATCTAATATGTTATTGCAAGGGCAATCCCATGATCTTGAGTTATTGTTAAATGGTATTAAACATATATACTTAGTAAATTATAACCACGATGAGGCAAAGGAGCCTATTTTGTGCACCTTAAGTGCACATGTTGGAAATTGGTATCAATGCATGGGGCTTGTGAACAAAATCTATTTGAATATGGATGTGAAAGATATCTACAACCATGCTGGAGGAATACAAGAGGCGATGAACTTATTCTCTTTGAGTGGAAGAAACAAAGCAACCATAAATAGAAGCTCCAACCTATCTATTGTAAATAATCTAACAATATCAAGTTGTCTTCCAATCTAAACAGATTATTGGAAGCAAGCACCATATCTACAAACTTATTAATATAATGGTTCATATTTTTAGTATTACTATTATCGAAGACCTGTTTGGTTGTTACATATAAAGAAAGTTTCTCTTATTTGATAACTACTAGCATAAATCCATTTTAACCCCATCTTAACCTGAGATTTATCTAGCTCCTAGAAGAACAAAAAACTTTAGTGCAAACTTCTCGGTGCTTAAAATCCCTAGTTAAGATAGATCAATACTATTTTTTTGTCATTTTGGTTTATTAGAATTACATATGTAACACACCCATACATGTGACACATATTTTCCACCTTAGGATGTTCTCGATTCAACATAAAAAGTATTTGAAAACAAAATGTGAGTGTATGAATTTTGATGTTGCATTTTAAAATGGGTACCTATTGAGATGTGGGGTATCTGGTACAAGGTTTGTTATTATATGATAATGTATATCATCCAACATTGTTGCATTGTAACATTGTCCTTGTTTGCCTAGAATAGATGTGCAATATTGGTAATTCCAGTGGTGCCAATGTTTTGGTCTTCTTGTTGTTTAGTGTGTATGTTTAGATGATGGAATATTGTATTTTTTATGACTATTTATGATATTTGTGTTGCCTTCTTAGTTGTAAGCATACTAAAAATATAAATTGTGTATCCTTTTTTGAGGATTTTGTTTGTTTGACCTTAATATCACTAATACAAGTTTCTATCACTAATGGATCTAGAGGAAGGTTGATTGACTCTTGTTTGCATAAAAGGGGAGACAAATAAAACAAGCAATAGCAATAGGGGATCTACATTTTGTTCTACAACCTATGTAGCTTTATTGTAAATAAAGAATACATGTGGTGTGTCTTGTCTTGATGTAGATGTAGAGAAAGCACAAGTAATAGTGCATGAGGCTTCTATGCACACATTATGTAGTGAGAATGGAAGTTGTTAAAATTGCAATATACTTCTTGGATATGGATCAATATAACATCCATTAACAATTTTAACTCTTTTCTATAATAGGCTTAATGTGTTGTGATTAAATTTTCAACTTTCAATATAATATGTGTTATGGTTAATATTTTAGATTTAACATTATACAGATGATAGATGATGACAACATTATTATTTATTAAGACCAACATTGGTTTATTGGACCTTAACAAAGAAAAGTTAGTTATTATGAAGGAATAATTCATACTTATGATATGATGAAATTATTGTTCATGAAAGTAAACTTATTCTAGAAGTCTACGTATGATGAAAGATGAGGACAATGAGTGATTTTAGGGATGGAGATCACATAGAGATTTATGGAGATATTCATGGAGATATTGTGGAGATGGTTATGCTATATTGGACATCTTGTTATGAGCACCTCAATGTTATATTATGAAGCATCACATATGTATTAGTGTGTGAGAGTGATGTATTATTATTTTGTACATTAATACAATGTGATCTTGATGGATATTATTGTTCTTCTGTACAATTCTATGTGTGCACTGTTTATTGTCCGCTACTCTTGAAACCAACATTTGGTAAAAAAGGGTTTTTTTATTGAGTACAAAAGTCATGGGTATGTAATGAAGTTTTTAGATGAGTCAAATTTCATTTTGGAAAGTTAAGTTAATGCCAAGTTGAAAGTTGACATTCTAAACCAAAGTGAATGTCAAAGGCAAGTTAAAGTCATGAAGCATTGTTTGATGTGTATGTCTTGTTGAGAGTGCATTAATGTAAAAGTTATGAAAGGGTGATTTATTGAGTCCAATTCAAAGTCAAGTTCAAGTGTGGGATGATTGTTAGTCTTGTTGAAGTCTAGCAAAAGTTAAAGTGAAGTTTGAGTTAAAGTGAAGTTTGAGACAAAGTTGAAGTTATTTTTTAACGTGTTGGATCAAAAGTCAAGAGTTAAAGTTGAGAGTCTGAATTAGAGTCAAGGTAAAAGCTTAGCATCAAGAAGAAGTCATTCATGTGTAATTGGTTGTCTTTCATGAAGAAAGTTGCATGATCGGTTGTACCCGACACCTTTTATCATTATTGTATTTTGGGTGCATGATCGATTTTACCAGACACCCTGTGTTTATTGTGCTCGCTCTTTGGCAAGCGAGCATGAATCATTATCAATTTTAAAAGTGGGGAAAGAAGGAAAAAGACTTCAAATAGCTAATCAAGAAATTGAACTACTACAACAAGACCTTGATGATGCTTTGCAAGAAATAGACAAGTTACAAAAACAAAATCATTCCATAATTAGCAAAGTTGCAGAATTCAGAACACAAGATAATGAAATTTATCATGAATTTGTTTGCTTTGCTACACAACACATCCACACATTAGAAGAAAAGGTGACATCACTAGATAAAATTGTGGATGATATCTTCAAAAGTAAAGATCAAAAGGACAAATTGATAGAATCACTACAACAAGAATTATTGGCAAAAGAAAATGTCTTGTTAGCTCTCGAAAATGAAGTAAAACAACTAAAACAAGAGAAAGTAAAGTGTGATGCAATATGTGATGCAAGTGACCTGATTGACAATTCTTGCAATTTGGTTGATGATAATAGTGTTAATGTACATATGTCTCTCTCTTATTCTGAGACTCCAGATGATACTGCTCCAAATAATGATGATCCTTATTATATTTCTAAAGTTGAATCTCTTAGTGAAGATGATGAACTAGGTTGCTTTGAAAAGCACACGAAGGGAATAGGTTCAAAACTTATGAATAAAATGGGTTTTGAAGGCAAAGGTTTAGGCAATAATTGTCAAGGTATCAAGAAGCCCATACAAATATATGTAAGACCAAGAAATGAAGGCCTTGGATATGAAGGTCAAACAAGCAATGCAACTAAATAGTTTGTGAAAGCAAAAACATTAACAACATGTGAATCATCTACAAGTAGCAACAAAAGTAACAAACCAAGAGCAACAATCGCAACAACAAATCAAGTGCAGAAACAAGAACAATAATGTTGCAATCATTGTGGAGGACAGGGCATGTAAAGGCAAAATGTTGAAACTTACATCCCTCCAATGTTTGTGGTCTTACAAATCATGATCATCACAAGTGTTGGAATCGAGAAACATCAAAACCTCACATACAGATCTAATGTGGTTGGATAGATATCCCTGAATGGCAGAATGTTGTGTTTATGTTGAAAGAATTTTATAGGGTCAAGTCTTCAAATGTACAACTATATCTCTCATACAAAGTTCATGAGTTAATTGGTCCTCCAAAGGTCAGTTGTCATTAAAGTAAGCTAAATGTGTTTAAGAAAGAGTTGTCAGTTTATTGAGTCATTTCTTTGAGTCAAGTATTTTTCTATTGGTTTGTGGTAAACCAAAAACCACTTTGTAATGACAAATGCAAGTTTGTGGTTATCTGAAACCACCTAATGTAATGAATGGTTCGTGATAAGACAAATCCAATTCGAGTTTGTAATGGTTAAGGGTGAGCCGAGGAAAACCCCATGTATGATGTAATGGTTGACGAGTAACCCATTTAAAACCCATGGGAAGATCAAGGGTAAGCTAAATAAATCCTTGATACGAAGATGACGCAATTCAGATGATTGATCATACACAACTCAGGAAGACAACGACAAATAAATAAACAAATGCAGATGAAGAAGACAGAAGATGATGAAGACAACTCAAGACATCCAGATTGAATCATAAGTATTCATTGAGAAGGAGTATGAAGGAATAATTCATACTTATGATATGATGAAATTATTATTCATGAAAGTAGACTTATTCTAGAAGTCTATGTATCATGAAAGATGAGAACAATGAGTGAAGTTAGGGATGGAGATCACATAGAGATTTATGGAGATATTCATGGAGATATTGTGGAGATGGTTATTCTATATTGGAAATCTTGTTATGAACACATCAATGCTATATCACGAGGCCTCACGTATGTATTGGTGTGTGAGAGCGGTGTATCATTATTTTTTGCATTAATACAATGTGATCTTAATGGATATTGTTGTTGTTTTGTGCAATTTGATGTGTGTATTGTTTGTTGCCCGTTGCTCTTGAAACCAACATATTATGTTTTTTTTACAACCAACTAGCTTGAAAATCAGATTACCAAGCTCACAAGTGTCTATATTATCCTATCTAGTTCATCCTTCTATTTAGATTGAAATTGTTTCCTCATTATTGTTTCTAGTGTTTAGGTTCTACTTGAATTTCCCACCATGTATTTCTTCTTAATCACTCCCTCCGAGTCTAGCCAATCTTAAAAATACATGCTTACCTATTTGAACTCTCTTTAATACATTTGACCTCTGCTAGAAGAATATGAACACTATAATGTGAATATGCTTGATTTTGATTTTGAGTTGTAATATTGTTTATGATTTTGGTTTTTGAGGTGAGAAGCTCACAATAACCTAACACATTTGTTTGTTAAAACATCATAATCTTGCTACCTATGATTTTACTTATGTATGTTTTAATGATTAGGGATGCATTCTTTGAATTACTATCCTTAAAAATTATTTAAACAAGGTGACAATTTGATTGTGTTGTGATCCAAAATGGATATGAACACAAGTGAATGGTTGTACAACTCGGTATTTATAAGTGCAATTCAACAATTAATGAAGGTTAGATAAAAAGATAAAAAGCAATGCAAGAAATAAAATAAAATAGAGGAAAATAAAATAATTAAATGAAGAAGAAAAAGGAAATAGGAGAGGAAAAGAGAGAGGAATGGGAAATGAAAGGTCGGTCTCTTGGCGTTCCCATCAACCCCCAACTCTCTTATATCTTTTTGTAATTTGAATCTCAAAGGGTTTTTATCTTTTGTTGGTTGTGAGGTGAGGATGCACATGAGCCACGTGTTGCATTGTAACTAGAGAGAGTCAAAATAGAAACTAATCAACCATTCAAAGCTAGTTTTCTTGCTTTGGATTCGAGGGTAAACATAGTGTTCATTGTGTCTTGAATGATTTGAATATTTCTTCGTGTTGTAGGAAGACAATCTATGTGTGACATGTTTGATGTTTCCTTTATATTAAAAATGTTGCAAGTAGTTGTATTAATAGCTTAATGGTGAATTCTTGTCCATGGTTATGATTGTTCCACTCATAATTTCATTCTCCTTTGGAAATTGATGAATGTTGACAATTCTTTATTCTCCACTATTTATTTTCTCTAAGGTTGAAGATCTAAGGCTACTATTAATTGACTATTGTAATTAATTAGCAGGGCTTCTAATTTCTTTCCTACATAGCAACAAATTTAGGAGCCTAAGATTGTTGGCATCCCATACCCACTTGCATATTAATGATGAAATTCTATGAGGCCATACACCTCAAACTTATCCCTAGTGAAGTCATGCAATTTCTCTAGTTGTTCTTTGAACCTACACATAGGCCATACGACCGTACATTGCCTAATAGGTGCCTTCCTCGTCCTTGAGTGCATAGGATTAGTGGGTTGTGTGTTGGGCAAGAAATGACTAGTATCTCTGGCATCTAAAGATTGGTCTAAATGAAATGACAAACCACTTTTTTTAATGGCTCTTCCTGCCATCGATTTTAGCACCTCGTGGACTAATACATATGGATTAGGTGGTTGTTTTATTATTGCCACCTTTTCACGAAGTCATCCCTCATATATGTTTTGATTAACAACTATATCTCTCATATGTTTAAAGAGTGGCCCTCTCATACATGCATACTCTACTTAATTACCATTTCATTTATGTTCAATTAATGGAGTGTGAGTTGGATTGGTTATAAGCACAGAAAGTTGGAAAGATGGGTGTTGAATGAGGCTCACCATTCCATTGCAAAGGCATTGTGAACCACATGCCATTTACTAGTCAAAGGATTCATCCCTAGCACTTCCTTTACCATAAAATATATATTTATATATTGAGAGGAGCATTTCTTGAATTAAAACTTGATTTGAAGTCTAAGTTTAAGCTCGTTCTTCCTCCTTGCCAAAACAATAAATTATGCTTACTATTGGTTTGGATTTGAGGCTAAAATAGTCGATCACTTTGTTGTTGAGATGTTGATAATAAGTGCATAGTTGGCGCCATTGGTTGGGTGATCTTGCCCAAAGTATTGGGCTTTTGAGAGAGTCTTTAATTCATCAAACAAACCACTACAATTAGAACTGAACACACATGCAAAACCACTACAATCAGAATTGAATACACACACATAACCATGAAAATATCTTAGCATTGATCACCTTGATATATTTAATTTAGATGAGTATTCAAATGCAAAGGAGTTGCACTGGAGATAGATTTGTTGGTTATGGATCTTGATTATCTTTTCAATTCAAAGGTCTTTTTTCATCCGCATTTGGCCCCCATTACTTTACGGGGGGGGGGGGGGGGGTTCCCCCCCCCCCCCCCCACACATTTGTTGCCAAGGGGTCCGGGGGAGGGGACAATCCTTTGGAGCCCCCCCTAGAGGGGATTCGGGGGCAACGCCTCCGAAGATTTATTTTTGGGAAAATTGCCTTGTAAAATATTGTAATTTCGCAGTCAATTTGGACCATTCATTATAAGGTCGTAGATTTGATGGTAGAAGTTATGTTAGGGTTTTTTTTCCCTAGAAGTTGTGTTGTAGGTTGTATCCATTCATTTGTTGGATAATAACAAAGGAAGGAACTGACAATTTCTCTGGTGGACATAGCCCACACTGGGTGAACCACATATATCTATGTCTCTATTGTATTGTGTATCTTTTGTGTTTTATTTCTGCATTTGTTTTATTTTATTGCTCCGCGATCCTGCTTTTCTAACAAGAGTTCCTAGTGACAGAGTAATTGCAGAGTCCTAGTTGTTATTAGCATTGCCAATTGGTTGCTTGTGTGAATGGTGGACTAGAGAATAGGCCATCTCACAAATCTTGAATAGTGTTTCAAAGTAGTCTTACTAAGAACTGCATCAAGAACATAGGATTTGTAGCCATTTCGAAGATAAAGATCTCTGCCAAAGACTGGGAGCAGAGACCATAGTTAATTTTTTCAAAGTATCTGTGTTGGTGAAGCAAGTGGGCTATAAGTCCCTTGTTTGTGGATCATACTAGGGATGCATTCCTTAAATTACTCCCCCTAAAAGGATTTAACCAGGGTGAAAGTTCACTTTTTAATTCTTTAAAGAGAAGGTTTGCTAATGTTGTGTATTTCATTATTTCATTTTGAATAAAAACTCCAAATGAGAGTGGAGTTAGAGTCTCATCCTCAACAATGAGATGTAAATTTTCCTCTCGTCATTGGTGAGATGGAATTTTTGACTTGTTTCCAATTTCTCCACTAAAAGCTTATTGTTCAACAACCAAATACATATATTTTAATAATTGTGAAGAAATTGGGATCTTTATAATTATTTTCTAATACTTGTGTAGAAATTAAGGTCAAAATCTTGGAAATTATTTTTTTTAAAGGAAAAAAATGCATTTTACATTCATGTGAGAACATAGAATACATTCTTCAAGTGTCGAGGCACATATACACAATATGGATGATAGAGAAAGATAATCTTCAATCCCAAAATAAACTTCCATGGTGATTAAAAGCCTAATTGTAGCCACCTCAAAATAAAGTCCCCAAGGGTCTCTATAGTTTTTACTAACTCATCACAATCTTTCAAAAACCATACAATATATTTCTAAAAGTATATCCAACTACTCACATATAAGCATACATATTTTGAAGTAATAAATTAAAATTTTCATCACAAGACTGGTTTAGATTCAATATAGGAACCATATGATAATTCTTCCAAATGTAGGTAGCCTGGTTCTAGTAGTAAGCCCTATTTTGAAAGTGCATCAGTTAGATCATCTTCAATCCCAAAAAGAAATTGCCACAGTGATCAAAAGCCTAATTGTAACCACCTCAAAACAAAATCCCCAAGAGTCTCTATAGTTTTTACTAACACATCACAATCTTTCCAAAACCATACAATATATTTCTAAAAGTATATCCAACTACGGACATATAAACATACATATTTCAAAGTAATCAATTAAATTTGTCATCACAAGACTAGTCTAGATTCAATATAGGAACCATCCGATAATTCTTCCAAATGTAGGTATCCAGGTTCCAGTAGTAATCCTTGTTTTGGAAGTGCATCAGTTGCTTCCTTTAGTTCCCTAAAAATATGGGCGAAGGATATCAACATGAACCGATGAGTGTTTTCCTTGAGTTACATAGACAAAGGATGCAAATCAATGTTCTAAATTTGTTGCTCATGTTTCATCCACTTGATTACTATCATACAATCATTGAATACTTGAAACCTGACAACACCTTTTGAGATTGCCACCATCATCAAAGACCTAAGAGCCATGAGTTCTGCAAATTTATTTTATCCATTTCCCAAAAGAGTGGTTCTCATTCAAATATAAGAGACATCTCAAGCTACATCTTTTGTCTTCCTTAGGACTAGAAGTATCAATTTGCAGTGATCCCACTTGACGAGGTATCTTTTGTATTTTGTTCTTATTTATGACTTGAAATACCTAAAAGGGAGGGATTGTCTTTAATTAAATAAAATGGCATTCCATGCTAGCCAAATGCCCCATAGAGATAGAATATGAATAGATCTCCTTCCCTCAAGGTCATATCTTTGAAACCATATCTATAGACAAGTTTCTATGTTGTTTCCAAACTTGACATCTCCAAGACTAAAATATTGATATATTTCTCTCCAACAGAAATTTGAGTTTGTAGGCTCATCATTGTTCTTGCGTAAAATACAAATATTTGGACCCTAAAGTTGTCTCCTCTGAAGTAATTTCCAAGTCCACGCCTTATTGCTAAGGGAAAGCCACATATGAATGATTGTTTTCTTGTAGGCTTTAATTTTCTAGATTTTAGACCACCACCATTTATGGTCATGTCTTTCCTAAGTCCTTGTAGCATAATAGCCTAATTTAGTAGTATAGGAGCCTCCAATTTTGTTAATGGAGCAACCTAGACTGTTAACCTCCTCCTTGTTTCAAATATGATCCTTCCTTAACACCTCAATACAAGCAGTCCACATGAAAGTGTGATCACCCATTGGGCCTACAACATCTGTAAAAAGCCATCCTTGATGCCACATATCGATAGTGACTCTGTATGAAATTTGGCTTAAAGTGTAGAATCCTTGCTAACATAACTGACAAACCAAATCATCCGGGAAAAATATACCATTACCACAACCAAGTATTGCATCTGATCAAATGCAAACCAGTCTTCCATTGCTAAATTTCTAAGTTGAGTATCGACCCATAATAGGGAAAGCTAAAACCAAGGCCTTCTAGCAATTTGAAACATTTTTTATGCTCTATCCCTCATTTTTTATGCAATCAAGTAGAGTTCTGTGATGAATAGATTTATGCACAATAAGCATCTTCCACAAATTTTCCCTATTAATAAGATTCCAAAGACTTTTGCATACCAAAGAAACATTAAAGAGGTGAATGTGCTTAAGGCCCCAACCACCTTCACTCTTTGGCTAAGCAAGTGATTTCAAATTTATTAGATGATAACCACCCTGGTAAGGCCCTCCTTTCCATAGAAAGTTGTAGTAGGTTTTCCTTATTTTATTCAAGATCCCTTTGGGAATGTGTGCTAATGTATGTCGGTTACTAATATCGCCTCTAACACTAATTTTACTAATATCAATCTCCCCCCTCTTGACGACCACATGTTGCACCAGATATGTATTTTCTTTTCAATTATGCCTAGAAGCCACAACTAGTCATTTTTTTATAACCATTTGGTTTCAGAGTGAAGCTTAGATATTTGAGACCAACAACTAAATCCAACCCATCAAAAGGGGAAAGTAACCTCAGTGTCTGCATAAACTCATCACTTATCCCATTGAAGCTAATTGTAGTTTTATGTAAGTTAATCTCCATGCTAGTAGCCTTAAAATAATCCTGTAATATTTCTTTAAACTTTGGCCCTTCCACGAATGTTCCATTTGTGAATCGTAAAGCATCATCAACAAATAAAATATGTGTAAGTGATTCATCCCTTCCCACTTTAACTCCTTTGGTTCTCTTAGTCTCTTGTATTGATCTATTAAGTCCCTTGGCTACTATTAAAAAAATTTAAGGTGACGAAGGGCAACCTTGCTTAATTCCACTAGAAGGACTAAAGAAGGGTGAAGCAGACTCATTAATGAGAACAAAAAATGAGGCAGAATTAATACATCCCTTAACCCAATTGACCACATATAGGTTGAAACCAATATGAATTAGCAAGAGCCTCACATACAACCAACAAGTCCCATTAAAATATTTGGAAAGATTAAATTTTAGTATCATAACATGAACCTTTTATACTCTGACTAAATTTAGGCCTTCATGGGATAAACCTGTGGCTTCATGAATTTGTCTACCCTCAAGAAACCAAAATATTTCGGGGATATTATATCTGAGATAAGTTTTTTCAACCTAATAGCCAAGACTTTTTAAATAATCTTATAGACACAATTACAAAACAAAATAGGTCTAAATTCATCAAAGGATGTCGACTTGTAAACCTTGGGAATGAAAACAATAAAGGTAGCATTTATGGGAGTTGAAATGATCCAGAAGGATCTCGGTGGCCACCCACCTATTCCAACTGGCTAAAAAAAATATTTTTTTTGGCAACTTACTATTTTTAGCAGTTTTTTGGGTCCCAAACTTTCGGGCCATTTTGAGGGCCTAAACGATGTTTTTTCACGATCAGGCACCTCAATAAAAACCATATACAAAAGGTTGATTGGGCTTTGGGTTCCACCCACGACTTAATTCAAAAGCAAATCGATGCCACCAATGACTTAATTAGGGAGCAATTAATGCCAACCTGTTGTAGTGTGTGGTTACTCAGCAGGACAAAACACACCAATGATCCTTTCAATTGAGCTATCGTACGCCCTAAACGAAGATCATATGCAAAAGCTATGACCCCAGGAAGTTGATGTACTAACTTACCCCAACAGGGCCCACATGACTTTTGGCACTTCATCTCTTAGGGTTAGGTTTTTGGATGTCCAGGGTTTTGGCATTCATGTTTATTGTAAAAATGCCTTTAGAGCCTCATTGTACTCATCTTCTTGCGAATGAGTGTAGCCTTCACATCTATTCTCAGAGATAAGCTGCCACCATTCTAGCAAGCTTGTTTTCAGTCTGCATTTTAGAGTTTTCAACATATTTCTTATTTAATAAAAGTCAATTTTTACTGTATCTCTGTTATTGTTCACTATGTCTTTGTGTTAATATTATAAATATGTGTTTTCATTTCGTTCCGCTCATAAATTTGGATCAATGGTATCATAGCGATTTGATCCTTATCATTTTTTAGTGCATGTCCCTGACATGGTCAAGGTATAGAGAGTTGGGTCTCAAGCTTGTTTCTCTTGAGGACAACTGCTCTTGCACGCCCAAGAAACCGTCCATGGCGAGTGAAAATAAAGATGACAAGACAAGAGATCCTTTCAAAATGTTTCCTGAGGAATCCCTTGAGTGACAGAGAAATGAGATGATGGACAACTTTGCAGAAATCCTTCGACGATTGTCGACAAGCGACACATCCACCTTAAGCAGAGGCACCACCCCCTTCAAGGTAGAGATCAATTTTGATATTCCTATATTTGAAGGTCAAATAGATGCAGATGCCGTAGATAAATTGCTAAACCTTCTAGAAGGGTATTTTTCTTCCCACAACTTTTTCGATAGAGAACATATTACATTTGCACTCCTCAAGGCCGTCCCCCATGTCAAGGATTGTTTGGAGACTTTCTATGAGAAAAAGGAAATAGAGGGATCCACATTATTTGTAGTTGCACCCACTTGGGGTTCCTTCAGGGATGTTATTAAGGAACAATAATACCCTGTTGGAAGTTATGGCGACTTGTATACAAGATGGACCACACTGCGGTAGGAAAGAGACAAAACAATGCAAGAGTTCACTAATGTCTTCCATACCTTGCGTACCAAATTGAGTATCAAACATTCTGTGTGACATCTGGCACTAAAGTATCGTGTCGGTATGTATAGATACATCCAGATAGAAATGGAGTTTTTGGACATCTCATCCTTGAGCATGACCTATCAATATACCGTCAAAATCGAGAAGAAGCTTAAACAAAAGACACGACAACTTGGGTATGGGAACCCCTCACAGTAGAAGCATGGTAAGGGAAACACCAACTCGGAGAACAAAGGATAGAGAAAATATGGGCAACCTCAAGACAACCAATCCAAGCCGCAAGCAAAGAAGGATAATGGGAAGATGAAGAAAGATACCGATAAGTGGTGTGACTTCCATAAGAGCCCCTGACATAACACTGTTGATTTCCGCTCAAAGGCATCATTGGTGGTTGAGGTGAAAGCCTCTGAATCAGATGCGAGTTTTGACTCTGAGTCAGAACTAGAAAAGGGGAGGTAGATCATTGACATGGAACCTAGTGCCACTGTTGCTACCACCAAGATCCATCCCGGTGAACTTGATGAGCTAGAGGAAGGTGAGTGCTTCTTTCATTCAGATACGTGGGTGAAAAACAATTCATCGTTGATAGAGGGAGCCATAAGAACCTCATCTCAGTAGAGGTCATAAAGCGGCTAGCCAGTTTGAAAACATCACACCCGCAGCCCTACACCATCGGATGGCTTCGTTAAGGAATTGATCTTCGCATCATGCAACAGTACCGCTTGTCGTACGACATCAAACCATTCAAAGATGAAGTATTGTGTGATGTTTCTCCCCTTGAAGTTTGTGATGTTCTTTTGGGCCAACTTTATTTATGGAAACGTCATGCTCTATATGAGTTCAGGCCTCGCATTGTTATTATTACTTTAAACAAGAAATTGTACATGATACTCGAGATAGTCCCACCTAGTGTTATTTCCTTTATCTTTGCCAAGCAATACAGGAAGGTCATTTCTCAGATCGAGAAGTTTGTCTTCTTCGTGATTCACTCTCAGAGTGAGAAAAAGGTTGCAACCACATCCATGGCCTCTGCGGCCGACCTCTCCACGCAGCAAAATCAAGTGGATAAGGTCGTGGTCAAGCATCCCATCGATCTGACCCTCGATGCAATGCTACCCAATAGGTCAGTCTATCGTCGCTCTCTACTAGAAAATGAGGAGATCAAGCATCATATCCAAGAACTGCTCCACAATGGGGCACATACGACCCAACTCATCACCTTGTGGAAGCTCAATCGTGATGGTACAGAAGAAAGACGAGACCTGACGACTCTGCATTGATTACCATGCCCTAAATAAAATCACAGTCAGGAACCGATACCCAATTCTTTGAATCGACGATCTATTTGATCAACTCAAGGGGGCCAAATACTTCAGTAAGATCGATTTGAAGTCTGACTACCATCGTGTCCCAATAGAGAAGACATATGTGTGGAAAACTACCTTCAAGTCAAAAGAAGGTCTTTTTGAATGGTTGGTCATGCCCTTTGGTTTGAAAAATGCCCCAACAACTTTCATGAGGATGATGGATGATATCTTGCGACCCTTCACTAATTCATTTGTGGTGGTGTATCTAGATGACATACTCATATACAACAAAACTTGGGCATAACACTTGCAACATATTCAATAGGTTCTGCACACTCTGCGACAACACAAGCTATATGCCAACTTGGAAAAATGCTCCTTCGCCATGGACATGGTTCAGTACCTAGGATACATTAGTGATGCACATGGTGTGCATGTTGATCCAACCAAGATCCAAGTCATCCATGACTGGCCAACCCCAACCATGCTCACTGAGCTTCGAAGCTTCTTAGGCCTTTCCAATTTCTATATCAAGTTTGTGTTTGGATTCTCAGATATTCCATGGGCCCTCAGCCAAATAACCAGGGGTGGTGGCAAGGCAAAATTTGTGTGGGGCATGTCCCAATAGAAAGGATTTGATGATCTGAAGGAACACTTGTGCTCACCCCTAGTGCTTTCGATACCTGACCTGCAACAACCCTTTGAGATCGAGACACATGCTTCAGACTATGTTGTGGGCGCAATCCTCACTCAACACGACCACCCTGTGGCCTATAATAGTGAGACATTATCGGATGTCGTCCATAAGTACACTACTTACGACAAAGAACTGTACTCCATTGTGCAAGCCTGCTCCCAGTGTAGGCATTACATTCTCAGAAAGGAGCCAGTCATCAACATTGATCATAAGTCACTACAGTCCATGCAGACACAAGGAAAATTGCAGAATGACCGCCATCAAAAGTGGTCATTCTGCAACCGAGTCGCTGATTGTCTAAGCTGACCTCTAGTCATGACACTCACCACAGTGCTAGACTCTTATGGCCACGATTCCTCTCGATGGCCCCACCTCTATGAGACAAATCTTGACTTCGCCAACACCTACCATATGTTGGGAGCAAACACAATTGCCACTAATTTCCATCTTCAGGAAGAGTTGTTGTGCCATCTGGCCCATCTCTGTGTTCCATCAGGCGAGTGAGCAAAGATGATTTGGGAATCCCACAATAGTCAGGTGGTAGGACACTTCGACGTGGAAAATACAGTGGCAGTGCTGCAACGACATTTCTAGTGGTTGAAACTTCGACATGATGTCATCAAGTATATCCAGTCTTGCACTGCCTGCGCTATTACCAAATCGGCCACTAAGAAACAACGCCTGTACACTCCCCTGCCTACTCCTAATAGGCCCCGAGAATACATATCAATGGACTAGATGTCGGGCCTTCCATCCACCAAACGGGGACATGACTGTGTTTTTGTGGTTGTTGATGGCTTTTCCAAGATGGTAATTCTAGCCGCCTGCAAGAAGAGCATCACAGTGGAGGCCACTGCCAAGGTCTTCTTTGAATGAGTGTGGGTACACTTTGGGATCCCACAAACCATTATCTCAGATCGGGACAACTAGTTCCTCAACACATTCTGGTCAAGCCTTTGGTCATTGTTGGACACCAAGCTCACCAAATCCACAGCCTTCCACCCCCAAATGGATGGCCAAACTGGGGTCATCAACCAAATGATTATGCACATCTTGTGCATGTACAATTCTAATCACCCCTGCACTTGGGATGAGAGTCTTCCCTATGTTCAACACAACTACAACAGATCCATACATAGCTCAACTGTCCACAACCCCTTTTAGGTGGGCTTGATATTTCAACCATTGGGTCCCATGGATGTTGCACTACCCCTTGTGGCCACCCAGGAAAACTTGTCGCATGCTCCAACTGAAGTTGACAAAGCCACCTGATTCATTGAGAGAATCTAACACATCCCTCAACAGGTTTAGGATATTTTACAGAAGTCGAATGGAAAGTGCAGGCAATGCCATGATCAACATCGTGTGCCATACCAATTTCAGGCGGGAGACAAAGTTTGGTTGCACTTGCAGAAATAACACCTTATAGGGCCTCATTGGAAGCTTCTTCCACTCCATTATGGACTTTACACCATCACCAAGACTATGGGTGACAATGATTTTGAGCTCAACCTTCCCCCCTTCCTTGGCTTGCACCTAGTGTTCAATGTGGACCTCCTTCGACCTTATTTTCCACCATTATTGGACACCTCGAAGATAACAGAACAATTGACACCAACAGAGCTCAACCCTGATTGCATGGAACATGCATCCACTGATTAGATCGTGGACACGCAGGTCAAGGGAACTCGCCAGCAGAAAATCCAACTATATCGGGGTAAAGCAGAGAAACTCCTACCCCAAGGCAAGTGTCTCACCCGGGGCCAAATTCAACATAAATTTCCTCATCTGATGGGGGAACTCAATGCAAGGGAGACCATTTGTTCCTAATGGTGGGATGATTGATCCAAGAGGATCTTGGTGGCCACCCACATATTCCAACTGGCTCAAAACAATTTTTTTGACAACTTACTATTTTTAGCAGTTTTTCGGGTCCCAAACTTTCGAGGCCATTTTGAGGGCCTAAATGACGTTTTTTCACGATCAAGAACCTCAATGGGAAACTAAGGCTCTAATTGAGCCCCATAAATAAAGATCCTCACGAATACCTTTCCAACAAGATATTGTGCACCCTAAATGAAGATCGTATGCAAAATTTATGACCTCGAGAAGTTGATGTACTAACTTACCCAACAGGGCCCACATGACTTTTGGCGCTTCATCTCCTAGGGTTAGGTTTTTGGATGTCGAGGGTTTTGGAATTCATGTTTATTGTAAAAAGGCCTTTAGAGACTCATTGTACCCTTTAGAGCCTCATTGTACTAATCTTCTTGCAAATGAGCATAGCCGTCACATCTCTTCTCAGAGATAAGTTTCCACCATTCTAGGAAGCTTGTTTTCAGTCTGTATTTTACAGTTTTCAACATATTTCTTATTTAATAGAAGTCAAGTTTTACTGTATCTCTATTATTGCTCACTGTGTCTCTGTGTTAATATTATAAATCTGTGTTTTCAATTCGTTCCGCTCATAAATCCGGATCATGAAACTTTACTAGTAGTTAAAACTTCTTCCACCACTCTTAGCAAATCCTCACCCAACAAGTAAAAGAACCCAAATAAAACTTGACTATCCAGCAATCGAGACTTAGATTCTTGTCCCTTTTGAAATTAGAAGGAACTAACAATAACTCCTTCATTGAAACTTCCTCAAACATTGCATTATTATCTTCTTTAGTTACAACTCTAGGAAAGTAAGAGGCTACCTTTATGATCTCGACAATATTTACTCTCTTAGGTGCTTTATACATATTCTGAAAGTGTCTTATTCTTAATTCTACTAAACCTTTGAAATGTTGGACAACTTCACCATTCTCATCCTAGAATTCCCCAATTGTATTTACATTTTTCTTAGGATTGGAAAATTTGTGGAAGTACTTTGTGTTCTCATTTCCCAATTCCATCTAGGTGGCCCTACTTTTTAGCCTGTATTCAACTTCTCTTTCATCTAATAATTTCCTTTTCTTAAATTCTAGTTACTTCAATTTGAGTATTTCTTATTCCTAAAAAACACACAAAGAATTGTTCTTCAACATCTCCCCAATCTTTGCCTTAGTTTCCTTTATAAGTTTATCTCTATTTCTATGTATTTCCCCTACCCAAGATATGACCTTTTCTTTTACTGTCTATAAATATTTTATGAACTATTCACTAGCACAACTTCTTAGTTGTGAATTGTACCCACTCCAATTTGACTCTACAATCTCTTGAAATTATTCTTCTTAAAGCCAAGATGAGTTGAATTTAAAAGGACTCCTTGGCTTCTAACCATTGGCTTCAAATTGTAAAAAGATAGGAAAGTGGTCAAAGAGATTACCATCCTCAATCCAAGATCTATACCTATCCAATTGAGTCAAGGATGCAACAGAGACTAAAAACCTATCAAGTCTCTCAGAAACTGCATCATTGCCAACCCTATTTTTCTACCAAGTTGTAATTTTGTAGCCTAAAACATATGCAGAAAGAAGTATGCTAACCTATCAAATGTCGAATCCCTTTTATTCTTCCCCTTCCCCTCTTTCTTCCCTCTTCTTTATCACCATTCTTTCCCCCTCTATAAATTTTATTCCCCTTATATCCCATACATCCTCTCCCTTTCTTGGTTTTATTGAAGTTACCATACTTAGTCGCTTTTTCCATATTCGCGGGTTGGCAGACTCGTGTAATTGTATTATGTTTCCTCTTCTTATAAGATCAGTTTTCCCCAACACTTAGTTTATATTCTCTATCATGTACTCGCGGACTTACATTTTGTGCTTTTTTCACTTCTCACAAGCCGTCCAATAAACCTCAACTTTTAACCATTTCAAAACCACTTCATCTATCATGGACTCTTGGACTTGCGGACTGGCATTTCCTCTTTAAACATTCACTCTGAATCTCCGACATGACATGTCCCTTTATTTCACATTTCTCGAGTCACATTTAATGTTATTCTTACAGACTCAATTGCTAAATTAATTTTTGAAAAGGCTGCTAATTTATGATGTTTCTATCGAGGCGATTCACATTTATTTTAAGTTAATGCTTTCATCCAAATAAATCTAAATTAAGGGTCATTTTATTGTGCTAAGTAGTATTACAAAGAAGTTCACCAACTTGCCGAAGACAACCATGAGAAAACAAAATTTATGCGGGGGATACCTTTAACTTGATCGCCAAAGAATACCATAACTACCATCGATCCAGGTCATATTGGTAATATTCAAACTTGTTGGATAAAGAAAACAATAAAGTATGGACATCATGGATAGGTCTTTTCAGTTGCGTCCTAGAGGTTTTTGAATGCTAAGATATTGTCACTTGGTGAGTCAATAAACTTGTCCAAAATAGAAGAACCATTCCATTGCAAAACGATCCCCGGTTTTGCTGGCACCATTAGTATTTAAGAAGATGTTGAGATTGTCGGAGTTGAACCTGGTCTACAAAGGAGAAGAAGCCAAGAATTTTCTGAAAAGCAAAAATAATGGAATAGAACTTCTACAAGAATATCTACAAGATCCTGCCTCAAATTTCAATGCCAGAAGACCTGTCTAGGATTCAAGTTAGTTCTTTAAAAGACCCATATAAATAAATTTATTGGTTATTAACTCAAGTTGTTGGTGAAGATTCTACAACAACTATTCCCCAATTGGCATTGTATATATTGCATTTCACTATTCAGGAGAACACAATCTTTGACTGGGTGAAGATTATCTCAAATGAGGTTACTACGCAGCTAATAAATTTCAAGAATGAGAAGAAATTTTATAAGGCATCTTATTTGGTGTTCGCCATCACTTCCTGTCATGTTTTTAAGGGATTAAGCATTGCTAAAAGGGAAAACTCAAAGGTGGACCTTGTAACTATGTGGTATCAAGCTCTGTGGATGCAAAAGGTTGGCCACCATTTTTATGAAGTATATAATAATTTCGTGTTTGAGTTTAAAAAGTTACTATTTGGAGAAGACACTTCTCGTCCCTCATTAGAAGTCTCAACCTTTCTGAACGGAAAATGAATTCTTGAAAAAATAGATGATTATAATATCATCATGGTTTTTTGATCTCACGAAAAACTCATATTTATTCCATATTATGTGTTTGAAAAATTGTTTATTATAGAAGTGGTAAGACAATACAAATTTTGGTTTCATACCTTTTACGAAAAAAGAAAAAAGCAGTTCATCTCTCCGCCCTGAAAGGTTGGCGAAATTCTCCTAAGAAAAATTGCTAAGATTGACGAATATGCTTCCTATTTCGACCATTTCAACATAATATTTGCAGAAGAGATCAAGGAGTTTGACCCTGATCACCTTTTTTACAATCATATGGTTTCAGTTGGGCTTAGCCCCTCACCCATAAACACTTGTGTAAATGGAGAAGAAGAGGGTGATAGTCATGACCGTAATGTTCAAGAAGTTGACAGAAATCTCGGGGATATAGCGACTATCATAAGCACCACAGAACCCCATAAGGGGAGAGGCAAGGCCTCCAATGAAAAGAGTGCTCAGTCGCCCGTTGTTTCTTGAAGAAGTGTTGTACCCAAGGTAAACTCTTAGCCCAGAATGACCCAACAAAGAAAAACCCAGAGCAATAATTCAGGGGACGATGAAGAGAAAAACCCTTCGAAGGGGAATTTAGAAAATCTCCACAAATTAAAGGTCAAAAGGAAAAGAACTAATTCTCAAAAAGGGGGAGGAGAAATACATGCACCTGGACCTGATATGTTGTTGGACGACATGGACTTGGATGTTGACATCGAGAATATCAGCTTCCCAAATGAAGAGGAGCCCGCTACAGAAAATGTACTACATTTTTGTACACTTGTTGTTTAGGATGAGAGTTTTTTTTATGAAGAAACTTTTGTTGTTCAGAATGACTTGTTTGATAAAGATTATAATAAAATGATTTTTTAGAGGACCTCGAAGAGTAAGAGGGGAAAAATGTGGTCTACCATTGATACTCAAAACATGTTACCATCAAAGTTGTCTTCCATTCACAAGGTCATAGGGGATGCATTGGACTTTTCAGTCGCTAATATAAAGGAGGAAAATGCTTGACTAAAAGAAGGAGTCAAGGAATTGGAAGCAACTCTTATGCCTCCACCCATTTTGGCTACCCCAGTTGCCATGATTTGGCCTGGTAAGAGTTTTCAAGAAATCCCAGGATCAAGTTTAAGAGTTAAAGGAATTTCAAATTTGATTATTGCCACTCGACATTTTGTCGAGGAACATATAAAGAAAAGGATGTCATTAATTTTAGAGCCATGGGATTTGGCAAAAATATTTGCCTCTCTCGGCCTTAGAGTGAAGATTACTAAGGAATATTTGAGTGCAGATCTGAAAAATAATGAAGGTTTTTATGTTGATGGAGTTGCAATTTTTGTAGAAAAGGTCTTAGCGATGACGGACCAGATGAGAAAATGAGAAGATCTACCCTCCTAGAGATGTATCAAACAATTAAAGGCCCACTGGATTGAAAGAATTAATGTATTAAAGGGATTATTAATGCACTTAGATGATGTGTCATGAAAGAGAATGAAATCATATTCAAAGATTATGGGCTTGGATATTGTTGGCACCACCATTGAAGTCTCGGACTTGAAATTCATCTCAAGTTCAATGCTTATGACTTGACAACAATTTGAGGAACAAATTGAAGAACTGAAGAAATCATTAACTGAAAAGTTTGACACTATGGTTGAGTTCACACATGATGATATCAACAATTGGCTTTTTGAATATACCAATAAAAATGAAGAGATTGAAAATACTTTGCAAAATCTATCTATTGACTATAGAGAAGTCGAGCACGAGTTGTTTAATATTAAAGTGAAACAAGAAGTGATCGTTGCCCCATTAAGGGATTATATTAAAAAAGGGTTAAACAACTCTATTGTCAAGATTTCCGAGATATCAGCAGAAGTAGTTACAACCGACACTCTAATTGCCACAAACATGAGTACAAAAGACGCAGCAACAAGCAAGTAAAAAAGGAGAGCTTCCATCATAGTAAGTCTACGCTGATCACATATTTCTTCCCTTATCAGATTTTCATCCAATTATTCTTCTTCTTTAACTAGAAAAGTATAACCAAATCCTGATAAACTTCTTCTTTTGTCTTCTTTCCAGATTCTGCTATTCGAGATCCTCCCATGTTCCTCTTTCTACTTTATACTTTCTTGTACATATTTTCTTTATGGTATGCAGGAGCCCCAATCACAATCCACTGGAAAAACGCTTGAATTTCATGCGCTATAATAGACATTATTATTTTTTATAAATCCCAAAGAACTAATTCAAGATCAATTTTGACTGTATTTTATAACTCCGAGTTTTGAGTATAAAGTATTTGAAGTTGATCTATCAAAATCTTGTTTTGAGCTCCATAAATATTACTTTTTAAAAGTTCTCTCATGCAAATGAACCATCTTTTTTTATTTTGAATGTGATCGGAACCTTTATTTCTACTATGATGGATGATAGGACATTTTTATTTTCTGTAATGTGTAATGCTTGAGATTCTTGGTCCACTTCTCAGGAATTCTCCCTTATAAATATATTTACACTTTTCAACACTTTAATTTTTCTTGAGCATTAAAGATTGGACTATATTATGTTATATGGTCCTATATTATTCTTGATTTGAAATTACAAAGAAAATCATAAGCCAAAGAGGAGTACCACCTCTCTAAAAACGCAGGAGAAATTATATCCTCGCAAGGTTGTCGTTTTGGTCTTGACAGATTCAAGTGTCAACATTTTTGGCGACCATACTGGGAACTAACTTGAAGATTTAAAGCTGGTTTTAGACCATAAAATCATATGATTTTGCCACACGATCAGGCACCTCAATAAAAACCATATACAAAAGGTTGATTGTGTTTTGGGTTCCAGCTACGACTTGATTCAAAAGCAAATCGATGCCACCAATGACTTAATTAGGGAGCAATTAATGCCAACCTGTTGTAGCGTGTGGTTACTCAGAAGAACAAAAAACACCAATGATCCTTTCCAATGAGCTATCGTACGCCGTAAACGAAAATCATATGCAAAATTTATGACCCCAGGAAGTTGATGTACTAACTTACCCCAATGGGGCCCACATGACGTTTGGTGCTTCATCTCTTAGGGTTAGGTTTTTGGATGTCCAGGGTTTTGGCATTCATGTTTATTGTAAAAATGCCTTTAGAGCCTCATTGTACTCATCTTCTTGCGATTGAGCGTAGCTGTCACATCTTTTCTCAGAGATAAGTTGCCACCATTCTAGCAAGCTTGTTTTCAGTCTGCATTTTAGAGTTTTCAACATATTTCTTATTTAATAAAAGTCAATTTTTACTGTATCTTTGTTATTGTTCACTATGTCTCTGTGTTAATATTATAAATATGTGTTTTCATTTCATTCCGCTCATAAATATGGATCAATGGTATCATAGCAGTCTCATCCTTGTCGTTTTTTAGTGCATGTCCCTAACACGGTCAAGGTATAGAGAGTTGGGTCTCAAGCTTGTTTCTCTAGAGGACAACTGCTCTCGCATGCCCAAGAAACCGTCCATGGCGAGCGAAAATAAAGATGACAGGACAGGAGATCCTCAAAATGTTTCTCAAGGAATCCCTTGAGCGACAGAGAAACGAGATGATGGACAACTTTGCAGAAATCCTTCGACGACTGTCAACAAGCGACACATCCACCTCAAGCAGAGGTGCCACCCCCTTCAAGGTAGAGATCAATTTTGATATTCCTATATTTGAAGGTCAAATAGATGAAGATGCCGTAGATAAATTGCTAAACCTTCTAGAAGGGTATTTTTCTGTCCACAACTTTTCTGATAGAGAACATATTACATTTGTGCTCCTCAAGGTCGTCCCCCATGTCAAAGATTGGTTGGAGACTTTCTATGAGAAAAAGGAAATAGAGGGATCCACATTATTTGTAGTTTCACCCACTTGGGGTTCCTTCAGGGATGTTATTAAGGAACAATAATACCCTGTTGGAAGTTATGATGACTTGTATACAAGATGGACCACACTGTGGTAGGAAAGAGACAAAATAATGCAAGGGTTCACCAATGTCTTCCATACCTTGTGCACCAAATTGGGTATCAAACATTCTATGTGACATCTGGCGCTAAAGTATCGCGTCGGTATGTATAGATACATCTAGATATAAATGGAGTTTTTGGACATCTCATCCTTGAGCACGACCTATCAATATACCGTCAAAATCGAGTAGAAGCTTAAACAAAAGACACGATAGCTTGGGTATGGGAACCCCTCACAGTAGAAGCATGGTAAGGGAAACACCAACCCGTAGAACAAAGGATAGAGAAAATATGGGCAACCTCAGGACAACCAGTCCAAGCCGTAAGCAAAGAAGGACAATGGGAAGACGAAGAAAGATACCGATAAGTGGTGTGACTTCCATACGAGCCCCCGGCATAACACTGTTGATTTCTGCTCAAAGTAATCATTGGTGGTTGAGGTGAAAGCCTCTGAATCAGATGCAAGTTTTGACTCTGAGTCAGAACTAGAAAAGGGGAGGTAGATCATTGACATGGAACCCAGTGCCACTGTTGCTACCACCAAGATCCATCCTAGTGAACCTGATGAGCCAGAGGAAGGTGAGTGCTTCTTTCATTCAGATATGTGGGTGAAAGGCACTTCGTTGCACTTCATCGTTGACAATGGGAGCCAGAAGAACCTCATCTCAGTAGAGGTCATCAAGCGACTAGCCAATTCGACAACATCACACCCGCAACCCTACACCATAGGATGGCTCCGTCAAGGAATTGATCTTCGTGTTAGCCAACAATGCCACTTGTTGTATGACATCAAACCATTCAAAGATGAGGTATTGTGTGATGTTGCTCCTCTTGAAGTTTGTGATGTTCTTTTGGGCCAACTTTATTTATGGAAACGTCATTCTCTATATGAGTCCAGGCCTTGTAATGTTATTATTACTTTGAACAAGAAATTGTACAGGATACTCGAGGTAGTCCCACTTAGTGTTATTTCCTTTATCTTTGCAAAGCAATGCAGGAATGCCATTTCTCAGACTGAGAAGTTTGTCTTCTTCATTATTCACTCTTAGAGTGAGAAAAAGGTTGCAACCACATCCATGGCCTTCACGACTGACCTCTCCACACAGTAAAAGCAAGTGGATAAGGTCGTGGTCAAGCATCCCATCGATCTGACCCTCGATGCAATGCTACCCAATAGGCCATTCTATCGTCGCTCTCTGCTAGAAAACGAGGAGATCAAGCATCATATCCAAGAATTGCTCCACAATGGGGTACATATGACCCACCTCATCACCTTGTGGAAGCCCAATCGTGATGGTACAGAAGAAAGACGAGACACGACGACTCTGAATTGATTACCATGCCCTAAATAAAATCACAGTCAGGAACTGATACCCGATTCTCTGAATCGACGATCTCCTTGATCAACTCAAGGGGGCCAAATACTTCAGTAAGATCGATTTGAAGTCTGACTACCATCGGGTCCCAATAGAGTAGACATATGTGTGGAAAACTACCTTCAAGTCAAAAGAAGGTCTTTTTGAATGGCTGGTCATGCCCTTTGGTTTGACAAATGCCCCAACAACTTTCATAAGAATGATGGATGATATCTTGCGACCTTTCACTAATTCATTTTTGGTGGTGTATCTGTTAGAATATGAAAGATGTGTGCTCGTTTTACCATTGAAAATACCCTTGTCACCCAACCATAGGCTGAAGCCACCCTCCGAGCACCTTAACCTTGATAGAGAATCACTTCGGAAGCAAACCCTAGGCTAGATAGCCAAACAAAGGGTAGCGCACCTTTCCCCAAGGATAGCGCATCACAAAGAACTGATCAGATAATCCAAACCCTAGACAAGAGATAGTTCAAGTGTAACTTCTAGCTACAGCAGCTACAACGACAGCTCTCCTCCAAACCTGCATAGAAACTGGGCAACTACAGTGCGCACAAGTGCTGCTCTGTAATTTTGAGACTGCCCTGCCAGAATGAGAACCGACCTCCCGTATTTATACTAATTCTGGCTAACTTCCAGAGCTGAATTCTCATTCTGGGAATCTGTCTGTTCAGTATATAATATTTTTTATGTCCGACTTCTTCTCTTGGAGGTTAATAACCTAATATAAATTATCTTTTTGAGCCGACAAGTCTTCTAAGGTTATTAGCCAACTCATTAGGGTTTCTTCTTGCTTGTCGGAGTATTCTATCCTTGTCAAGTTTACACGTGGAGGTAAATACCTCTCGCAGCTACCATATTATCAACACTCCCTCCTAGCTAGGGAGGTATTACAGGTAACGGTCTTTGATCACAAAACAGACCATTCACCCAGTAGCATCAACATAGTTATATAGAATAGATCATGAGCACCATCATCATCAATTGCATCATCTCTCGAAACCATACTCTATCTGAGTAATCAAACATGATGCTCACTCCACAGAGTGCTACAAGAGCCATTCTTCTAATCTAGAAGAGTAAATGTTCTGAACCATTTTTTGTTTGGAAAATCTCTGTTCATCATTCATCTGTTTGATAATTATTTCCAATAAACTGCTTGATAGTCTTCAAGGCAATTAGAACAAAATAGAACACAACTGTGTCTATCCATAGTAGTACATAACCACAATCCAGTGGTACACTACCACACCAAGTAGCAAACAAGTACTTGATCAGTAACGCATAGTCACGAATAGTGGAACACATCCACCACAGTAGTATAAATCTACTTTCATACAGTCATTATAACAATCATCTGATACCATCCTGCATAGAGACAATGTTATGATATAAAAACTGAATCATCTGGGCCAATATTTCACTCACATCTGTGAGATCTGAAAGAATATCTGCCCTCAGAGTAGAACAATGAGATATCTGGACTATTCTTCTCAAGTAAGGAATAATATATGTCCTGTCTTTTGAACCTGGACCATTCCCCACCCTGGGCCATTCTTCCTACACTAATCAAAGTGCACCCTGGAGAGAATGTATAAACCCTAAAGAATCTCTGTCTCTGATTGCTGAGCCTGGACCATTCCCCACCCTGGGCCATTCCTCCTACACTAATCAAAGTGCACCCTGGAGAGAATGTACAAACCCTAAGGAATGACTATCCAGACCATTTCCTCTGTTAACCACAAGAGGAAAAGACTGTCCTGTATCAACCTCCAAAATGGAGCATTCCTCATGTTAACCACAATGAGAAATCGTTGTCCGGAGAGGCGGGCCAATCTTCTTGAGTAACCCTCAAGATAAGAGACTGCCCTAGACCACTCCCCATGTTAACCACAATGGGAAGTTGTTGTCTATGATACATCAACAATTTGGACCATTTCCCATGTTAACCAGAATGGGAAATCGTTGTCCGTTAGAAATGTCAATCCACTTTCCGAACAGGAAAGAATCTGTCCAAGCTGGACTATTTTTTCAATGAATGTTTTTAGTGCTCCCTCCCAACTTGGGAGTCATCTCTTCCTTTTTCAATAAGAAAGTCGTCTCCACGAGCTACAACTTGAGTACATAAACTCTTTCATATTTTACCAAAATGTCTGCTTATCTGTTCATCTGTGGATATATGTATTGGAGAACCACTTTCTCCTTTCTGGACTTCATCACGGATAATGTAATGCTTGATTTCAAATGTACTTTAGTCTGGAACACTGATTTTCTGTGAAGGCTTCATGTAGCTCTAAACAATAGAGTATATCATTGTTGGAAAACTGGAACATATCCATGTGGCACTTCTTCTGTCATCATGAGATCTGATCTACTGAGTAATCATCTTGATGTTATAGGAAATCTTCACCATGCTTCTACTGTGCACTAGAGGTTCTTCACCAAGTTATCTTCTTCTATCTGCATAAAAGGGTCTCTTTTTGGTATGCCTCAAAGTCTTGATATTGCTTCTTCATATGCTCTTTATTCAATTTCTCTGGAGAGTATTATTTGCATTCATTTGATGTAGAATTCCAACTTATGGATGTTGCGGTTGATATAATGACTCATGTAGAGATAAGTCTGGTTTACTGGAACAAATAATCATCATAGTATTCTCCCTCCATCTGGGAGAACCTCTAGTTCTAGATCTCGCAATTCATTCATTCATAAGTCTTCCATACATTGTTCTTCATCACAACTTTCAGTTCCTCTACTTGATTGCTTTTATTGAGTTTATATCAGGCTGACACTCTTGTGATTCTTGATACAATGACTGGTTGTTTTGGCTTTTCTTTCTTTCTTTGAATCTTCATGTTCTTCCTCGTGTTTAGCTCTTGGGTCCATGGAGTAGATTCCATGCCCTAAAGATTCCATTTCTTTTTTTCATCATAGGATCATGGATGTGGATGGACAACCAGGGATACTTTAAAGATTCTCTTCGAAGAAGACTTCTTCTGAGGTTGAACTGGATACGTACTGTCTTTCATGGCTGTTATCATGGATATATACTTCATCATCTTCTATGGATCATAGGATTAGCTTCTTCCTAATCCTTGCTTCATGCATGAGTGCATATAATCGACTCCCTCCGTCTAACAAAGTTCACGCTTCCATCTGCATCCTTATTGTCTTCTGCAATATATAATTAACTCTCTTGTCTAACAGAGTCCACACTTCCGTCTTGTTGTCTTCTACAAAACGCCATAAGTCTTTTTCCAATTTCCTCTCGATTGCTGATTTCTTTCTGTCTTTTCTTCTTCTAAGTCTCTTCATGATTGATTCGACTTATCTTGCAATAGGTTCCACATGATTTGTATTTCATTCTTTCATATGTATTATCTAATGATATCCATTCTTATCTTGTTGCTCTTCCATAGGTATAGTTCTTCTTGGAACACATTATCTTCCAAGAGATAGATATACAAGATATGTGCAGAGACAATGCAAACAAGATATGCACAAGAAATAAGAAGAATTTTATTACCTTTAGAAGAAGAAGTCTCTTCCATCCTGCTTAGTCTTCATTGTAGGCTCATTTTCTTCGGCAATTGATGCTTTGTGTTTCTCCTTCCTTTTCTTTATCTCGGGACAATGATTCTTGTAGTGACCATACTTTCGACAGTTGAAGCATTGTACTTCTGAAATGTCTTTCTCTTGATTTGGCTTCCTCCTT
>JZKD02S1674086.1:119976-130290 GCA_000966675.3 Picea glauca | reverse complement strand
TTTCTGTGAAGTTTTTGAATATGAAATTTTCCAAATACTAAGAAGACATAGTGAAGTATGCTTGGTAAACATTTTAGGTTCTAGATAATTTTACTTTATGAGATACATCATGTGGAAGTTAGGGATTTTTACTAGCCCCAAAATCAATATCAGATGAGTCATTTTGGGAAATTCGCTACAACTGTTTTTTGATGATGTTTCAAATTGTGAAATTTTCAAGATCCCGAGGAGACATACTGGAGTACTTTTGATAAAAAATTCAGGTTTTGCTTCATTTTAATTTCTGACACATGGACTATGGGAAGTAGGGGTATTTGACTAGCCCTCAAACTAGACTAAACCATGCGTTCTTGGTAGAAGTGACATATCTGAAGCTTGGAAATTCCAAATTGAGTGCCACTAGTTTTGTTGGAAAGGATACAGACAATATTATTTCAGGTATAAATTTCAGAATTGGATATCAAATATTGGAGATGTGGCATGCCATACAATATCTCTATCTAGAAAGGTCTAAGAATCAATAAGGTTTGGGAAAGTGATATGGATTGGATCATTATATTAGTTGTCCTCTATCTCACCACTTTTTGGGTGGAAAAATTGGAGGAATCAACTTGCAGGGCCATTTCGGCGAGTGGTCCAAATTTAGAAATTTGGGTCCAAAAACCAGTCAAAAGTATATTAGAGCCATTTTAAGGCATCAAACGGTCTTGTTGAGGAAAATATATGAAATGACTCAAGCATTTTCAGATTTTGCTTGGCTAAAGAAAAATAGACGGGAATGTCACCTTATGTTTATAGCCATCAAAAATAATATCCTAACTCACAAGTATTGATTACAAGTGCTTAGGCTAGTCTTTTTATAAATAAAAGCTTGTTGGAAAATTTATTGTTTATATGATTTTCTGAATATAATAGTTGCTGAAATAAATGTAGAGAAAGAAGTAAAGACACCAAGATGATAATCAAGATAGATGAGACATAAAGAAATTCTTTATTTCATTCCAATTCATCAAAGAGTCATTCTCTTTACAAAATTTCGTGAAGAAGTTTTGGACCAAAGTCAAACTTAGACGTCCTCGATGAAACATACAAAAGGACCTTTGACAGAAAATAAAAAACTGAACTCTAAAATCCGGATCAGCTTGCCACAGATTGTTTCCCACTCGACTCTACACAATAGCCTTTGTCAGTCATGAAAACTAATTCACAAACAGACAAGTCTACACAGACTATCAAGGATAGATCATCACCTCTGAAAAGTAAGTGTCTGAATGATGTAATTCAACCATGAGTCTTGCTGTCTACAATAAGATCTTGCTATCATAAAAAATAATTAGGCTTATGATCAATTAAGGAATGAATGAAAACTGAACTATCTCAACACAAACTCAAAGAGAAAACCTTAGTATGCTTCTCCTTCTATCCTCCTCTTGTTCCTCCCTTTCCTTTTGCTTTCAAGCAAATTAGAATTGGATGAAGTAGTTGAACTACTTCGTTAGTTAAGTTAACTAAAAACTCAACCAAATTTTTAGTTAAGGGGGAAAAGTAATAAATCATAATAATGCTTTTAAATAAATAATAACTAGTAGGTGGGACCCCTTGTGACTCCCTTTAGTTCTTAACAATCATAACATAACTAGTTAATTAAACAAAAAACCCCTCCTTGTGACTCACATCATCACATTCATATTTGACAATTTATCTCATTGATATTTGAAATTATTTTCAAAAATATATTACCAATATATCCAAAAAGCCCGCTGTCCAAAAATCTGAAGTCAACTGTTCTCAACAATAGATAAATAAATAAAACTTAAAATCCATATTTTCCAGTCTGTGAGGCAATCTTTCCTTTGTTGCTGCTATCACCTTTTAATCTCTCTGAATTTTGCTTAGGCTGTGTGGAGCCTTTAGGCCTAATCTCGTTGATCACATGAGAGCAATTGTCCCTCAATTGCATGCAGGAGGACACCGATTTATCAGAATCATTTGAAGGTGAGGAAGGGGAAGTAGTGGATTTTCCTTTGTCACGGGTATGGTGGGCCTAAGTTTTCAATATTTTTCTAGCATGGGAGGACTGCACTGGTGAGTGGGTAAGGGCAACTTGGACAATTTGATTATTAGGCGGGGGAGTAGGTAAAGACAAATTGGGCCAGCCACGATGTTGGGAGACTTTCGGGTGGGTAATCTCTTGCCATCCTTTGTTTTTGGGAACCTCGGGTTGCAATAAGACATGAGGGGGCACGAGAATACCAGGGTCTTATGGAACTTGGAAGGGAGGCCTTTTAGGTCTCGGTTGGACCACTACTTGCCCAATCCAATTGAAAAACCCAGCCTGAAATAACTGGCCTAACTCTTGCAAGTCAACATCAAAGTGTATGGAGAATCTTGGCCTTCTTGGGCCTCTGCTCCAATTACCTCTCCCTCGGTTGCCTCTACCATGGCTACCTTGGTTGAAAAAGCTCATTCTTGCATGTATGATTGATTAACAAATATTTCCTTTAACAACCACACATGACGACTCCTTAAAAATATGAAATAGATTTTGGCTCAGCAACATATCATACTCATGCAATCCAATCCATACAAATTGTTTAAATGTTGTCAATGAGCAGGGGGTGAACAAAAGGTTCTGGGATATGCGAGGGGTTTGTATTGAGCGAAAAATGATAAAATGAGGGGGAAAAGAATCATGGTTACTGCTCACAGACAACACACAATAAACTGTAATGTAAACCAAGGAACATGTCGTGTAATCAATCCAAGAAACTGTGATTTCGAACTGTTGCAATATAGAATTCTCTTAACTATAATTAAATTTTAGGAACATGGAGTGAAAAATGGATATGGGAAGGTGAGGGGATTGTAATTAGCGAAAAGTGAAATAATGGTAGGGAAAGAGAGTGGGTATTGTTCATAAAATTAATTAAGTAATCCATAAAACCATTCTATATCAAGCACAAAAGATCCAATACCAACCAAATTATCGCTATGATCAATTTAAACTACTATGTAAAATTCAATCAACTCTGTGCATTAATTTGCTCACTGTTCGTAATTAAATATTTAACACAGTGTCATCAAAACAAGATAATATGCCTTCCATAACAACCTGTAAAAGAGTTATGTTTCTTCTCATTTGTCCACTTACTGTTTTAAAACAATTTCCAAATGAACACACAATCGTTTATTTCCACTTTGTTCAACATCAAAAATCAACCACCTTCCATGAATTATTTCCTTAATCAAACACAGACACAAAAAACATGCCCGATTTCATCCCTCAATTCCATCTAACAATTAAATTGTAATGAGACCATACTGTCACAACACCCATGCCTATCTCTGTTAAGATGTATGCTATTCATTAAACATACATAGTGGACATTCAAACACAATGATCAAATATTTCAATTTACAATAATCCTGACTTGCCATTTAAACACATAGTAACAACAATCACCATTTCAACTCATACGACGATGTGGGATACACATACCACTCAACAAAACACGAGATCATTTATGTGACTGGCATGTCTAATTACCCCTTAACCAAACATCCACAATGCTGAGCTATCAATCCAAATCAACGAGGCAACAACAATATGCTGAATCCCATTTCTGAAATTGATCAAATTGCAACAAAACCATGTTGTTTAAAAAAACCGCGACCATCTCTGATGGTGCAATCAAACAATATTCATAGCATATATACATGGGATAACCATGCCATAATTATCATGATTGCAATACTCTCATTTGGCGATTTAAAACACACAGTCACGGTAACCATCAACTCAACATAACATGCTATAGGAAGCCAACACATACCAATGCATCACACATGAAGCATCGTTGTGACTTAATCAATTATAAACTATTGTTGTGTTAACAATTCAATAATTACAATGTAAGAGACAACGACTGTGTATTCAATCCCATTTCTCCAATCAACCAATTTACCATGATGAGCTTATCAATTTGATTGTCATAATAACCAATGTAATGACTAAATACCAAAACCAACACCACTGTCAACATAATCAATAGAGACGAGCCATAAATCAAACAATGTTGAAAATACACCACCAAATCATAACAACCAACAGTATACCTGACAGGACATAACAGTTCCCTCTATGAAAACCCAGACTTGAGAAATCAAGGGTTCTCTATGTGGACCAACATAGGGAGACTTGAGTCGACCCCCAACATCGGGTTAGAACCTCTGAAACCAACGATGCACACACATCGTATACCACCAATAACTTCACAGACAGGATGATAGTTCACGAGATATGAGAGACTATGAACAAAGGAGCAAAGGCTGCATTTTAGTCTTGTAACAACACCTAGAACACGCAGGGTATAACCCTCATGGTTTTCCCAATCAACCCAAGAGTGAAGAGATAAAATAGAGCCGAGAAATAACAATCAACCTTAAGCAAGCCCTTTTGTATAACAACCATCATAACCCACTGCGCAAACATCAGTAACATGAATGAACTCATACCCAAGTGAAATGATACATAGTGGCACAAGGTGTTTCAAACCCCACAACCCCATAACATCAAAATGACTGGGTATGGTCATAAGAATGCGTAGAGACAACCAACCAATCTGGACCGAATGAAACCCTTCAACCAAGACCAATAAGGATGACAGAGAGCCTTTATGGCTTCTAACATTCAAAATGATAAATGAAACACTGTGACTTCAACCATCATTTTCATTTGCCATGAAAACCACACAAACAATCTATTCCAGAAAAATATCACAAATTTACATAGTTGCCAGTCTTAAGAAAAGCACAGACCCATACATCACCGAGCCAATATCTATTTCATAACCAAATTGGGTTGATGGGTGGTGAAAAGACATACCTGTAACCAATAAAACCTTAAAAACGCGAGCTTGGTCGTGCTATTCTTCCTCTTCTTGAAAATCAGAGCTTAACCATAATGAACACAATTGAACAATAGCCAAGCCATGGTGAGGTCCAATGGGAGGGGTATGGAGTGACGTGCAGTAAATGAACGTCTCCTCCATCCTCCAGTCATTCAATTCCTTAGTACATGCCAACCCACTATTCTATTAATTCATTCAATTAAACCATGCATCGAAACCAACATCCACTATTTGCCAAAAGCGCCACCCTATGTCACATTAACCACTGCCAACCATATTATAACACATATTACATGTGTTTCCATATAACTCAATAAATCGTATAGCTACTAACCACATTAGCTAGGACTAACAACCATCCTTTTAATTTCAATGCATATAGTGTAGAATATTAGTATAGTCTAGTTTCTTCCTTTTGCATTTTGTTTATATTGCTTTTATCTCTTTTCAACTGCTCTCATGTGTTGTCACTAATATGTCTCTTGTGCAGGTGTCACAGTAATGAATCCAGGAACATATAGCAGTAACATAGGCCATCATAACATGAAATTAGAGCCTAGAGAAACACATAGAATGCCTTACTCATCGCCAATAAAACCAAGATTTCATCAATCATGTAGAACCCTGTAAGCAGTGTCAAACAACAACATAAACATGAAAAAAGGAACCAGATCTGATCTCCCAATATACAAGGGGGTCCCACCTACTAATATTATATATCTTGTTAGCTTATAATAATAGGCTTTAGCAATACTTTGCGGGCAAAATCCTCATTGCGATTTTAATAGTCAACAGGTCTGTTGTGACGAACTGTTCCAATGGAATATCCATGACAATTTAGAGATCATATTGGTATCAGAGCAGGTTTTTCTTTTGGGTGATCGTTGGAAGTTGCGGAATCCAAGAATCAACTTAAGGAGAAGTTGTAGAAACCCTAGTCATGGCGGACGATTCTATTCATAATAACCCTCGAGATCCATTAGAAGAGAGATTTGAGCCGTTGGAAGCACAAGTTTTCGACATCAATCGCTATATGAACCTCCTCATGGCAACTCTAGCAAGAAAGTTCAGACCGTTCGAAGATGATGGACGCTCTAACTCATAGAATAGATCAGAGGGGAAATCAGAAGATCAGGAAGAAAAGAGTCGTGAAAATAAAAGAGTAGTCGATTTCGAGTGTCGTTAACCCTTCACAATCCCTATTCAAGATGGAAGTGAAAGTGGACACAAAGCTATATCAAGGTGAGATCGATTCATTAAAACTGAATCATTGGTTGCAACAACTAGAATTTTATTTTAGCGTTCACCATATAGATGAAGAGTATAAGATTTCATTTGCTAGATTGAAGTTAGAGGGCCATTCTTTAACCCAATGGGAAAGCCATACAGAAATAGTTAGGCTGGAGGGTGATCCACAAATAACTAGGTGGGAGGACTTCAAAACTCTCATTAAGTCGCAATTTTACCCTATCACGTATGTGGAGGATGAATGATCTTGTGGAACTACTTCAGGTAGAGGCAGGGGCAGAGTGTATAGGAGTACACCACTGAGTTCATAAATATGGCCATCATGATGGGTGTCTCTCCCAAGAACTCGAATGTACTCCTCAAGTATCTGGGGGGTTTACACAATCATCTATGAAAGCAGGTGATGCTCTTCAAGCCAAGGACGATGGATTAGGCATGTGTATAGGCACAGTACTTGGAAAACATAGGCCAAAAGAAGGGGTAGCCAAGTGGTTCGAAGCAGAAAGAAAACCATAAATATTGCAAGGAGGGGAAGAAGAAGTGGAAAGGGGGAAAATATAATACAACAACCCACTGCACAAGAGAGTAAAGATCCCAACAACCATTGCAATCATTGCAACATTGATGGCCACACCAAGGAAAAATGTTGGAAACTACATCCAAAGCCGAACCCAGAGAACTGCAAGAAGGAAGGAAAGAAAAAGAACCTTCTAGCCAAAGATTCAAGCAATCGGGTTGATAGTAGCTCGGATGTAGAATTTCTCGAGTCACATTTAATTCTATTCTTACAGACTCAGCTTCTAAATCCATTTTTGAAAAGGCCATTAATTAATGATGTTTAAATCAAGGCAATTCACATTTATTTCAATTTATTTCTTTCATCCAAATAAATCTAACTTAAGGGTCATTTTACCGTGTTAAGTAATATTTCAAAGAAGTTTTCTAACTTGCCAAAGACAACCATGAAAAAACAACATTTTTGCGGGGATACCTTGAACTTAATCTCCAGAGAAGACCAGAACTACCATTGGTCCAGGTCATATTGGTATTATTCAAACTTGTTGGATAAATAAAACAATAAAGTCTAGACATTGGGGATAGATCTCGCCAGTTGTGTCCCAGAGGTTTTTGAATGCAAAGATATCATTAGTTGGTGCATCGATATACTTGTCTAGAACAGAAGAACCATCCCATTGCAAAGTGAATCCCCTGTTTCCCTAACACCATTAGTATTTAAGAAGATGTTGAGATTGTCGGAGCCGAACCTGGTCTACAAAGGAGAAGAAGCCATGAATTTTCTGAAAAGCAAAAATAATGGAATAGAACTTCTACAAGAATTTCTACAAGATGCCGCCTCAATGCTAGATGACTTGTCCAGGATTCAGGTTAGTTCTTTAAAAGACCCATATAAATAATTTTCCTTGTTTATTCACTCGAGTTGCTAGTTAAGATTCTACAATAACTATTCCCCGATTGGCATTATATATATTACATTTCACTGTTCACAAGAACTCAACCTTCAACTCAACGAAGATTATCTCAAATGAGGTTACCATGCAACTAATAAATTTCAAGACTCAGAAGAAATTTTATATGACATATTGTTTGGTGTTCGCCATCACTTACTGTCATGTTTTTAAGGGATTAAGCATTGCTAAAAGGGTAAACTCAAAGGTGGACCTTGTAACTATGTGGTATGAAGCTCTATGGAGGGAAAAGGTTGGCCACCAATTTTATGAAGTATATAATAATTTTGTTTCTAAGTTTAAAAAGTTACTATTTGGAGAAGATACTTCCAGACTCTCACTAGAAGCCTTAACCTTTCTGAACAGAAAATGAATTCTTGAAAAAATGGATGATTATAATATCATCAAGGTTTTTTGTTCTAACGAAAAACCCATATTTCTTTCATATTATGTGTCTAACAAATTGTTTATTATAGAAGTGGTAAGACAATACAAATTTTGGTTTCATACCTTTTATGAAAAAAGAAAAAATAAATTCATCTCTCTGCCCTGGAAGGTTGGTGAAATTCTCCTAAGAGAAATTGCTAAGATTGACGTATATGCTTCCTATTTCGACCTTTTTAACATGGGATTTGCAGAAGAGATTAAGGGGTTTGACCCCGATCACCTTTTTTACAATCATATGGTTTTAGTTGGGCTCAACTCCTCACTCATCAACACTCTTATATATGGATAAGAAGAGGGTGATATTCATGACTCTAATGTTCAAGAAGTTGACAAAAATCCTGGCGATATAAAGACTATCATAAGCACCACAAAACCCCATAAGGGGAGATGCAAGCCCTCCAATGAAAAGAGTGCTCAATCGCCCGCTGTTTCTTGAAGAAGTGTTCTACCTAAGGTAAACTCTCAGCCCAGAGTGACCCAACAAAGAAGAACCCATAGCTGTAATTTAGGGGACAACGAAGAGAAAAAACCTCCTTAGCGGAATTTAGAATATCCCCACAAATTAAAGGTCAAAAGGAAAAGAACTAATTCTCAACAAGGGGGAGGATAAACACATGCACTTGGACCTGATATGTTGCTGGATGACATGGACCTGGTTGTTGACATCGAGAATATCTGTCTCTTAGACGAAGAAGAGCCCACTATAAAAAAATTTACCGCATTTTTCTACACTTGCTGCCTAGGATGAGACTTTTTCTGATGAAAAATCTTTCGTTGTTCAGAATGCCTTGTTTGATAAAGATTCTAAGAAAATGATTTTTGAGAGGACCTAAAAGAGTAAGAGGCGAAAAACACGGTCTACAATTGATACTCGAAACATGTTACCATCAAATTTGTCTTCTATTCACAAGGTCACACAAGATGCATTTGACTTTTCAATTGCCAATATGGAGGATTAAAATGCTTGACTAAAAGAAATAATCAAGGAATTGGAAGCAACTCTTATGCCTCCACCCATTTTAGATACCCCAATTGCCATGATTCGGCCTGATAATATTTTTCAAGAAATCCCACGATCAAGTTCAAGAGTTAAAGGAATTTCAATTATGATTATTTCCACTCAACGTTTTGTCAAGGAAAATATAAAGAAAAGGATGTCATTGATTTTAGAGTCATGGGATTTGGCAAAAAGCTTTGCCTCTCTTAGCCTCATAGTGTAGAACACTAAGGAATATTTGGGTGTAGATATGAAAAATGATGAAGGTTTTTATGTCGATGGAGTTGCAATGTTTGTAGCAAAGGTATTAGCGATGATGGAGAAGACGAGAAAACAAGAAGATCTACCCTCCCAGAGTCGTATCAAATAATTAAAGGCCTGCTGGATTGAAAGAATCAATGTATTAAAGGGATCGTTAATGCAAATAGATGATGTGTCACGAAATAGAACGAAAACATATTTAAAGATTAATGGCTTGGATATTGTTGGCACCACCATTGACGTCTCGGACCTGGAATTCATCTCAAGT
Organism: Picea glauca; assembly: GCA_000966675.3. Classification (NCBI taxonomy): domain Eukaryota; kingdom Viridiplantae; phylum Streptophyta; class Pinopsida; order Pinales; family Pinaceae; genus Picea; species Picea glauca. Next base: position 120,693 of record JZKD02S1674086.1, on the reverse strand, counting down.
TCAATGCTTATGACTTGACAACAATTTGAGGAACAAATTGAAGAACTGAAGAAAGCATTAGCTGAAAAGTTTGACACTATGTTTGAGTTCACACATGATGATATTAACATCTGGCTTGTTGAATATACCAATAAAGATGAAGAGATTGAAAATACTTTGCAAAATCTATCTATTGACTATAGAGAAGTCCAACATGAGTTGTTTATTATTAACGTGAAACAAGAAGTGACCGCTGCTCTGTTAAGGTGTTGGTTGTGGAGCCTGATTATCTTCCAGATTCATAGGTCTTTTTACTTTCAGCCGTGTTTATACCGCATGAAGTATTTACACTCTTCCACGCGAGGGAATGCAGAGGGGGGGTACCCCCTCTGCGGGGTCCGGGGGGGCTATCCCCCCAGCTGGGGGGGTCTGGGGGCAAGCAGGCCCCCAGCGGGGGTTCGGGGGCAAAGCTCCCGAAGGAAAAATTGCCTTGTAAATGTATATTGTAATTTCATTGTAAATCTGGACCCTTCATTATAAGGTCGCAGATCTAACGGTAGAGATTATTTTAGGGTTTTTTGCCCTAGAAGGCAACCCTCTTTTATGAGGGAAATGTATTGCGACTATGATTGATGGCGAATATTGTATTCTGAGAGAGGAGACTGTGAGAGAAAGAAGAGGAAGTTACAACGGGTTTTGTTGTAGGTTGTATCCCTTCATTTGCTGGATAATAATAAA
>JZKD02S1674086.1:75774-117397 GCA_000966675.3 Picea glauca | reverse complement strand
GGGAGTTGTGAGCAGGTACATGAACAATCTAGGTAAAGAACATTGGGAGGCAGTAAAGTGGATTCTCAGGTATTTGAGAGGTACTACTACTCATGCATTATGTTTTGGAGGTTCAAACACTTTTCTATGTGGATATGTTGATTTAGATATGGCTGGTGATAAAGACAGCAGGAGGAGCACCACAGGGTATGTTTTTACTACAAGTGGAACAACAGTAAGTTGGATTTCGAAACTGCAAAAGGTTGTTGCACTTTCAACAACAGAGGTAGAGTATGTTGCTGCTACAGAGGCTAGTAAAGAAATGATTTGGTTACAGAGGTTTATGGAGGAATTGGGAAAGAAGCAGGAGAACAACAGGTTGTACTATGACAGTCAGAGTTTCATTCACCTTACAAAGAACTCAACCTTCCATTCGAAGACTAAGCATATACAGTTGAGGTACCACTTCATACGATCCGCCTTGGAAGATGGACATTTGAAGTTGGAAAAGATACACACTAGCCAGAATCATGCAGACATGTTAACAAAGGGAGTAACCAGGGAGAAACTAAGTTCCTGCTCAGTTTCAGTTGGTCTTCAAGAATGAATATGAAGACGAGAAATTTGTTAGGTCCAAGAAGGTTCAGAGTCCAGCATATACAACAACGGTGGAGTTGTTGAGATCAGTTTCCAAGTGGGAGATTGTTGGTTGTGGAGCCTGATTATCTTCCTGATTCAGAGGTCTTTTTACTTTCAGCCGTGTTTATACCCGATGAATTATTTACACCCCAGAAGTATGTACACTCTTCCACGCAAGGGAGTGTAGAGAGGGGGTACCCCCTCTATGGGGTCCGGGGGCAAGCGGGGGTTCGGGGGCGAAGCCCCCGAAAGAAAAATTGCCTTGTAAATGTATATTGTAATTTCATTGTAAATCTGGTCCGTTCATTATAACGTCCCAGATCTAATGGTAGAGGTTATGTTAGGGTTTTTTTCCCTAGAAGGCAACCCTCTTTTATGAGGGAAATGTTTTGCGGCTATGATTGATGGCAAATATTGTATTCTGAGAGAGGAGACTGTGAGAGAAAGAAGAGGAAGTTACAATGGGTTTTGTTGTAGGTTGTATCCCTTCATTTGCTGGATAATAATAAAGGAAGGACCTAGCAATTTCTCTAGTGGACGTAGCCCACATTGGGTGTACCACGCATATCTATGTCTCTCTTGTATTGTGTATCTTCTGTGTTTTGTTTATGCATTTGTTTTTATTTTATTGCTGCATGGTCCTTTTTTTTCTAACATAAGGGACTATATTAAAAAAAGGTTAAACAACTCTATTGCCAAGATTTCCGAGATATCAGAAGAAGCAGTTACAACTGGCCCTCTAACTTCCACAAACAAGAGTAAAAAAGACACATCAACAAGCAAGTAAAAAAGGAGAGATTCCATCATAGTATCTCTATGGTGATCATGCATGTCTTCCCTTATCATATTTTCATCCAATTATTCTTCTTCTTTAACTAGAAAAGTATAACTGAACCCTGATAAACTTCTTCTTTTGTCTTCTTTCCAGAGTCTCCTGTTCGAGATCTGCCCATGTTCCTCTTTCTACTTTATCCTTTCTTGTACATATTTTCTTTATCGTCTGCGGGAGCCCCAATCTCAGTCCATTGGACAAACGCTTGAATTTCATGCGCTATAATATACATTATTATTTTTGAGAAATCTGAGAGAACTAATTCATGATCAATTTTGACTATATTTCATAGCTTTGAGTTTTGAGTATAAAGTATTTGAAGTTGATCTATCAAAATCTTCTTTTGAGCTCCATAAGTATTACTCTTTAAAATTTCTCTCATGCAAATTGACCATCTTCTTTTATTTTGAATGTGACCAGAATCTTTATTTCTACTATGATGGATGTGCGGACATTTTTGTTTTATGTAATGTGTGATGCTTGAGATTCATGGTCCACTTCTCACAAATTCTCCCTTATAAATATATTTTTACTTTTCAACACTTTAATTTTTCTTGAGCATTAAATATTGGATTATATTATGTGATATGGTCCTATATTATTCTTGATTTGAAATTACAAAGAAAATCATAAGCCAGAGAGGATTACCACGTCTCTAAAAATGTAGAAGGATTTATATCCTCGTGAGGTTATCATTTCGGTCCTGACGGATTGAAGCGCCAACACCTAGTAGACTCCCCTCACACCTTTGACCTGCTCAAGGTGAAGTTTAATTCACCGCCAATGATCACTCACCCTTCATTGATAATATGTAGATTGAAGACTCTTTTTCATAGGATTTTATTTTCATCATCTAATCCATACGCATTTAGTATATTAAAGGATTTTCCTAGATGATTATGATACAATTATGTGCACAAACCTGAAATAATACCAAAATAAGGCATTAGTGAGAAGCTAGAGTTCCATCCAATGATTAGCCCCCCCTGACAATCCATTAAAGTCTATGGATTCAAAATCCCAACCCTTATATGAATTTTTAGACTCTTCACAAAGCATCCCCTTTACCAATAGTCTCTTCTAGTAGTATTAGAACAGGTTTTCCCCCTTCAACTAATCCATGGATGATATGACCCCTAGGGGGGCATATATGGGGCTAAATTTATATGATATGAACCCAAGGGGGCGAGTGCATATATGGGGTTAAATGTACATTTAATGTGCAAATTATTATTTAATAAGGTCAGCCTAATAATAATGGGGTCACATGTGCAATGTGTGAATAAGTATATATAGATATCATGTAGTCATTATTGATGACATAAGAATTGTGATGCATGAATGTATTTGGGTATTTGGAGGAGGTTGTCCTATTCTTTAAGAAGTTATTGTGTAACTTATATCTCTTATCTTTACTAGAGTTGTGCTCCACACTCATATTGGTGTACATGGTGTGTACTTTTGGTTTATTGTTCTGTCTTAAGCATTTGGTTCATAACATTTGGTATCGGAGCATCGATCCTAGGGTTTTGCTGCTTCAAGAAAATCATCTTGGATTTTTCAATATAACTTTTCTTTTTTCTGTGAAGTTTTTGAATATGAAAATTTCTAAATACTAAGAAGACATAGTGAAGTACGCTTGGTAAACGTTTTAGGTTCTAGATAATTTTACTTTATGAGATACATCATGTGGAAGCTAGGGATTTTTAGTAGCCCTGAAATCAATATCAGATGAGTCATTTTGGGAAATTCGCTACAACTGTTTTTTGATGATGTTTCAAACTGTGAAATTTTCAAGATCCCGAGGAGACATAGTGAAGTACTTTTGATAAAAAATTCAGGTTTTGTTTCATTTTAATTTCTGATACATGGACTATGGTAAGTAGGGGTATTTGACTAGCCCTCAAACTAGACTAAAACATGCATTCTTGGTAGAAGTGACATATCTGAAGCTTGGAAATTCCAAATTGAGTGCCACTAGTTTTGTTGGAAAGGATACAAACACTATTATTTCAGGTATAAATTTCAGAATTGGATATCAAATATTGGAGACGTGGCATGCCATACAATTTCTCTATCTAGAAAGGTCCAAGAATCAATAAGGTTTGGGAAAGTGATATGGATTGGATCATTATATTAGTTGTCATCTACCTCACTACTTTTTGGGTGGAAAAATTGGAGGAATCAACTTGCAGGGCCATTCCGGCGGCTGGTCCAAATTTGGAAATTTGGGTCCAAAAACCAGTCAGAAATATTTTGGAGCCATTTTTAAGGCATCAAATGGTCTATTGTGATGAACTATTCCAGTGAAATATCCACGACAGTTTAGAGATCATATTGGTATCAGAGCAGGTTTTTCTTTTGGGTGATCGTGGAAAGTTGCGGGATCCAACAATCAACTTAAGGAGAAGTTGTAGAAACCCTATCTATGGTGGACGAGTCTATTCATAATAACCCTCGAGATCCATCAGAAGAGAGATTTGAGTGGTTGGAAGCACAAGTTTCCGACATCAATATCTACATGAACCTCCTAATGGTGGCTCTATCAAGAAATTTCAGACCCTTCGAAGATTATGGAGGCTCTAACTCAGAGAATAGATCGGAGGGGAAATCAGAAGATCAGGAAGAAAAGGAGTCGTGAAAAGAATCCGAAAAAGAGCAGTCAATTTCGAGTGTCGTGAACCCTTCACAATCCCCATTCAAGATGGAAGCGGAAGTGTACATAAAGCCATATCAAGGTGATCGATTCATTAAAATTGAATCATTGGTCGCAACAACCATAATTTTATTTTAGCATTCACCATATAGATGAAGAGTAGAAGATTTCATTTTCTAGATTGAAGTTAGAGGGCCATGCTTTAACCTATTGGGAAAGCCATATGGAAACACCTAGGCTGGAGGGTGATCCACTAGTAACTAGGTGGGAGGACTTGAAAACTCTCATTAAGTCACAATTTTACCCTATCAGGGATGTAGAGGACCAATGGATCTCATGGAACTACTTCAGGTAGAGGCAGGGGAAGAGTGTACAAGAGTACACCACTGAATTCAAAAAGATGGCCATCATGCTGGGTATCTCTCCCAAGAACCCAAATGTACTCCTGAAGTATATGGGGGGTTTACACAATCATCTATGAAATCAGGTGATGCTCTTCAAGCCAAATACGGTGGATGAGGCATGTGTATATGCATAGTACTTGGAAAACATAAGCCAAAAGAAGGGGTAGCCAAGTGGTTCAAAGCAGAAAGAACATCAGAAATATTGCAAGGAGGGGAAGAAGAAGTGGAAAGGGGGAAAAGATAATAAGACAACAACCATTGCACAAGAGAGCAAAGATCCCAATAACCATTGCAATCATTGCAACATTGATGGCCACACCAAGGAAAAATGTTGGAAACTAGTTCTAGAGCCGAACCTAAAGAACCCCAAGAAGGAAGGAAAGAAAAAGAACCTTCTAGCCAAAGATTCAAGTAATCAAGTTGATAGTAGCTCCGATGTGGATGTCAAGATTGTATGTATGTTTGTGCAGAAGGAGGTGAATCTGAGTAGCCTTCATCAACAATAAGAGAAGAAGATGATCAAGCTCTTCCACATCAAGATTCAAGTGAAGAAGACCAAGATAGAGATGCTTTGTTCGATTCTGGTTCACAGGGTAATCTCATAGCAACGGATCTAGCCAACAATCATGGATTGGAGATTCACATTCATCTTGTTGAAACTAGGTTAATTTTTTTTTTTACCTTTAAAACTAAAACTTTTCTCTTTCGGGTTTCGGATTTTCATAAGGTATAATCCTCGCTATCAGTCCCAAAATACCTGTACCGAAGTCGCGAAATGATTTCATTTCTTCGTTATAATAAAAGGCAGAAAGCTCAAGTGTTATTAAAGCCTAGACATATGTTCTGTAAAGTACTTTAAATCGTGATAAATTAAAACCCTAAAGGAGTTAATTAACCATATTTTAACCTTTCGGGATTCGGGGTTTACTCAGAACAATACGTTTCCAATACATTTTGAATCGCGAAATCCCGATTCTCGATTTCCCAAAAGAAGTGGAAGTCAATATTAATCCCGATTAATTAAAAAATAATCCCATCGCGATTTCGGGATTCGGGGTTTAGTGGTGACATACCTCATGTAACCGCGATCCCCGAAACCCCGAAACGCGAAGTCCTGACTCAATACCGAAGTTAAGGCTTAAAACTAATCCCATCGTGATTTTGGGATTCGGGGTTTAGTGGTGACATACCTCATGTAACCGCGATCTCCGAAACCCTGAAACACGAAGCCCCGACTCAATACCAAATGTTTAAAGAGAACTAACTTCATTTTAAAAATACATTTAATGGTAATTAGACTTCTTAGGTACTTTCTTTTTTGGTCTCTGTCAAACGAGACCTTTTGAATTTTGATTTTAGAATTGCCGAAATACGACCACATTAATAACGGATAGATGGCGATTTCTGTGACACAAATGCGTATCTCAAAAATATTCTATGCATTAAAGGTATTAAATTCTTGGCAGCTGCGTCAGTACTTTCACCATAAAATGAGTTAAAAGAAAATTAAAGGTCTGTGTTTTGAAACTTATTCTCGCTTTTTCTATCAGAAGTAAGTCGCATCTAGTCGAGCTTTCACACCTCTCTTCTGTGAAAAGTTTTCATTCCAATACAAAAATCATGGCACCAAAGAAGGGACCCAAGAAGAGTGAAGATACAACTGAGATTTCCATCCCGGAGGGAGATGTCATATCCGACACCACACCACATGCTATCGACTCGATTAAATAATGGAGAAAAATTTATGAAAATCTGGATTGCGAGATAAAAAATTCCCCTAATGACTCCGAGAATCACCTTTGGGACATAGCAGAATCAGAACTTCCCAAAATTGCAGCACCCCCACGGCTCATGGCGTACAAGGACATGATCAGTTGGGCTTTGGACAAGGTCAATATTCCAATGAGAAGCATTTTAAATGATCAAGGGGCCATTATCGACTCATTCAGACCTAAACATATCTAGGTTATGTACAAGCTCTCACCCAATCCTAAATTCATTTACAATGCTGAATTTATAGCTGAATTTCAGAGAAAGGAATGCACCGAGGCAGACCAAACTTACCCTGATTTAATCAAAGGCTGGTGGAGATGTCCATAAAAGTTTAGGGCCGATATTCACAAAATTTATGCCACAACCTCTTTGAATGAGTACATGGTTTATGTAGCCATGATGCTGTGCAGACTCTTCGGCAAAAAGAATCCCTGTCATTTCCCCACAAAATGGGTGCCCTTTTTAGAAGAAGCATCAGAAGGATATAGTTTCAACTGGGACAAGATCTTATCCAATAATATAGCCAAAGAGGTTTCAGATTACAGAGCTGCAAGAGCCCGAGGTCAACCAATGGTCTTTTACATGTCAGCATACATCACAGACGCAATTTGTTTTATGACTCCATTCCCCCTGATGAATTGGAGTTGGAACATAACCTGCCTTGAACCCATTCACGAATATCAATCTAAGCTGTGGGAAGAAAACGCAAAAACTTCGTTTTACGAAATTTGTCATTTCATGGTAATACCAATGCATAAAATGTTTTTCAGCTGTGACCCTCCTCGCATTTATGAAACAGTTTCAAATAACCTCAAGCCAATAGTAGTCTGGTTCATTGAAGAAAGCTTCTCCTACATCAGGGTTTATGGGTGCTCAATTCCCCCTCATGCGCTTCCAAAATTCCTCCCGGATAGAATGGTGTGTAGGGAAGTAGCACACCAAATAGTAAAAGGCGGTATCAAAATAGAGCTAAAGGCAGCTCAAAAGAAGTCCTGGCCAATCTTCCCTGTGCACATCGAAAAATTTTCATTACAAAATTTGGGACATTCCAGGGTGGAAGCAGAAGCACTCGAAGAAGTTAAACTGTTAAATATTGAGTACAAAAGGCATGACCCTTATTAATTAGTGAACAAACACTTGATACACTGCAATATGAAAGCATATGAACATGAGGAGTCCCCTTGGGATGACATGTTCAAAGGGACCAAGTCTTATAAAGAAGTGTTAGAAAGAGTACAGACACTGTCGTCCAACCTGCAAGCTAGCTTTCGGACCTTTCAGAAGCATAGACAGAGTGGTCTGCCCCAAGTACTTCAAGGAGAAGAAATCACCATTCCCTAAGAGCAAGAAAGTGTTCCCCCAGGTTTCGAGCAGGAAGAACAGAAGAAGGGAAATCCCAAAAAAGCCCTACAAGATACGGAAAGGCCTCCACCAAGCAAAAAGACTGAAGCAGAGAAAAGGTTAGGGAGACCTCCCAAATCCAGTAAGCCTACTCCCCCTTCATCACCTGATGTTGATGTCAATACACCTAAGGAAGCAGGAGGGAAAGGATCTACAGAGCTAGGGAGTCCCATAGCTTCCTTAACCCCCTTACAGTCCACTTTTGGACTCCCATAGACTAAAGCTCTATTCGTTGATGATCTCACCTCTATTCCCATAGATGAGATTCCTCCTTTTGATTATTTTTTCAGCAGAAAAAGGAAGGCCGTCCTGAAATAGGAGATGCATAAGAAGGAGGGGAATACGGTGAAAAAACATAAAGTCTTGATAGACGGGAAAAATTTGGAGGAAGAAGATTGCGCTACAGAGATAGCAGGTTCCATGGGAGCCATGGCAACAAAAAACTTTTTTACCGTGGGAAAAATGAGAACAAGGATAAAGAAGAGTGATGAAATCATAGCACAATTACAAGAGCAGTTAAAGAATGCTGAGGAAAAAATTAGAGAAGAAATGAGTAAAATCTTGGAGCAGACAAGGGCTGCCGAAAGGTTAGAGGTTCAATTACTCAAAACGAGTTTGGAGGAAATGAGCCAGGATATACAAGCAAGTCAGCTACAGATTACTCAACAAAAGGAGCATGCAGAACAATTGCAGGCTAGATTAATATTGAAGGAAGATCAGATTATAGATCTAAAATCTTTCCAGGCCCAGTCACTGGAAGTGCATTGAAAAATAGAAATTGAACAACAAAAATTGATTTCCAAGATAGAGATTGTTCAGAATTACTTTCAAGAAGTAGATGATGCCTTTGATAATATTATCCCGAGGGAAAAAGAAGCCAAAGCAGTGAGGATTACTCTCCAAAAGGCACTTATATATTCAACAGGTGAAGAGGTATCCAAAACTACGAAAGTATCAGCCACAGAGCAAATAAGAGGCGACATCATGCTCAAGCTATGGGAAACCAACATAATTGAAAGCAAAAGAATAGTCAAAGAAATCAAAGATGACCGTGAAGAAGTTTTTGATCTTTTAGACAAAGGGTCGTTAAATATTGGGAAAGGCAATTGTACAGGACTTTTGGGACAGATCAATATTGTAAGACATCAATTAAATTTTAGGGAAATATTGAGTGAAATCCAAATGGAAATTTCACAACTAAGAAAAATGGATGTCACCCTAATAGACAGGTTGTTAGTTGAGCCTAACTTAAAACTACAATCAATAAAGTTTGCAGATAAAGGAGTTGATGACCGTCTTTCCAAGATTTAGAGAAAGGTTTATCTGTTCAATGCAAGAGACCTTCCAGAACCCCCCATAAATTTTACACAGTTCCTGGCGAGATGCATTAAATGTATTGAATCAAAAGAAGGAGAGTCATCAATAAAGTAAAAGTATTACTTGGAAGAGATTTACTTCCAAGAAAATGGAAAAATGGAGAAGATCATGCAAACGGTTTCAGATCTATTTTTTAACAAATAGTTAGTCACTAGGAATTAGGAAATCACCAACAGTCTTAAGATTGGTGGTTTGGTATAAATGTAATTTTTCAAGACTAAGAAAAGGCTTTTTTCTGGATGGATTGTAAAGAGAAAATTTTGTTTTGCCTGAATTAATACAATATAGATTGAAGATTCCAGATATGGTCAAGCCTGAGTTATGTGGTTCTCTGTTTTTATTTCAAACTTTCGTTTGAAAATTTTCATGTGGCAATTTATATTATAGTGATTGAACAATCAGATTATCTAATCATTTGCAGTTTTTCCTCTGTATCAACTTTCAGCGGATATAAGACCTATGAAAGTTTTAGGACTCTGAAATTATATATTTCTGTAAAGTTATCATCCCTCTTTCTTGTATTAACTTAAAATGAGATTCCTCTTTAATTGATGCCTCATTTTTGTCATACGAATATATATTTCCTTTTCTTTCTTCATTCTGTGCATCTTATTCATTAAAATTGACTCAGATACCAGAAGTGTCCTTTATTTCTGTTATATAATTTGGAAGTTTTATTTTTATTAATTCGAACCAGAAATTTGCGACCCTTGAAAATATTTTTGATTTACAAAAAAGAAACCCTCAGCTTTCATGACTATTCCAGTTACCATACAGCCTAATATAGAACCCGATCTATCAGATCAGATAAGCATTGCGTTAAAACTATTCAATACCATCTTACAAACAACAAATACACGGGTAGAACTTGAATGTTCATGGGCTGCAATTGAAAGGGATATTAGCATCCAAGAACAATGGGAAGCTAGACAGAGAGAGTTAAGGAACCAACTGTGATCTCGCTCTCCATTAAACTAGTATTTTTACCCTTTAATTATTTCTACCTTTTTGGATGCCTTGACGGTATACTTTAAAGCCTTAAAGTATAAACTCAGGAACAACATCTTTTTGGCGCCGTTGCCGGGGAATGAAGAAACAAATATTTTCCCTGGGAAGAACGACATCGACTTTTTCTTTCTTTGATAGTGAACAAAGATCGTAAAACCTCCTAAGGCTACTTTTATCTTTCACTTGGCGACTCAACGATAACTAAACTGGCTTTCAGCCGAAAGAACACCAGAAAGAACCTAGACGACAAGCAGACTTCGCCAGTATCTAATCCAGAAAAGATTTTAAAATCAAGAAGATTTCTTAGACAAATCATTTCGCCGAAACATACTATCTGTCAAACTAATTCTACACAGTCGAACGTCAGAGGAATACTTGAGAGATCTGTCTCCCTCCCCCTTTCAATTGATACGTGCTCTTTTCCTGAAGTTCACACCCCTACTACTAAACGCTCCAACGAGTGTCTTGTGTATCTTGATTTAACCCCCGTAAATTCTACGATATATTCGTCTTACAAGCCTAGAGAAACAAGTTTTTTTCATCTTGGGCCTTCTTTCTCTAGTTTCCTGTGCCTTAACGATCAGTTCCCCACAACCTTTCTGTCACATTTACAACCCAAAATCTACCAAGATTTCGTGAGCTTTCTCCTCATACACCCCAAGTTTCAATCTCAAATCTATCAATGGCTGCGCACGGAGGTGCGGGGTTTAGAGGCGGTGTTGTAGGTGGTGTCACAGGAGGAGCAACAGGCGGCCAAGTACCACTCCCTGGAATTTTTGCTAAAGCGGCTGCCAGATATGCCCCTCTTGTCCTCTCGGTTCCCCTACATGACCTTACAGAAAATTACATGAAAAATCTCCCGAAATTTACAGGGGAAGGCGATTTAACCGCACAAGAACACATCAATTTCTTTGACCAATTTGCCGATATCCTAGGACTTGAACATGAAGATGTCTACTCTAGACTCTTAGTACAAACTTTCGAAGGGCAGGTTAGAACCTGGTTCCAAGGATTAGCATCGGGATCTTTAAGGTCATACGATGAGCTCAAAAGCGCTTTCATCAGACAATGGGGAGAAATAAGAGATCACCTTTATTATCTGACCGAATTCGGGGCTCTTAGAAAAAAACATTTCGAATCAGTTCTCGAGTTCACCCAAAGATTTAATAAATTGTATAATAAGATTCCCATCGAAGTCAAACCTTCTCAGCCTGCAGCGAAAGTAACTTTTGCTGGAGCTTTCGACCCTGATTTCGCCTTACTATTAAGAGAGAGGAGATCAGTAGACCTCACCAAGATGCAAGATGATGCCCTAGAAATTGAATCAAACATGATGGCTTCATGAAAGCTAAAAGCCAAAATGGAGGCTGGGAACAAAGAAACCAGAAGATACAGAGAACAAGGAGGATCTTCAGGATCAGGAAGATCTTCGGGAGACAAAATGGACGACATGGCTAGGATAATTAAAGAACTGTCTAATAAGATTTCAAAAATGGAATTAGAGCAGAAAAAAAATGACCATTTTCCCAGAAAGGATTTCAGAAGGAATCCCAATCCTCAAGTCCCACAAAGGCAGATTAAGAATGAGGATAAAAAAATCCCAACCCCCTTCAAGAGTGAAAACTTCATTGGAGAGGAAGATTTAGAAGATTTTGAGGAATTAGAGGAAGATATAAACAATCTGGGTGATGATGAGCCACAACCCTATTTATCAAGACAAGATTATGAAAAATTCTTATATAAAGAAAATAGATTGGAAAATGACCTAAACTGTAGTACTTCTGAATATTTGACCTACCAGGGTATTGCCGATGGTATAATGGTCGAGCTTCAACAGAAGTACAATCTAAGGCCTAGAAATAGGAGTGTTGCAATCACCCAAAAGAAAAATATGTTGCCGAGGAGTGAGACAGACGAGATAGTTTCAAAAAATGTTGAAAAACTGACATAACGGACACACAGCCTACCAAGACTAAGGTAGCTAAAATAGCCACAGTCAAAACACAAAAATCGAAAGTTCCTGCAACAGAAACGAAACCTTCACCACAAAGGAAAGATGATAAGAAGGGGACCGAAGCCCAAACCATAGAGAACGACAAAATTGCGGGGAGTTTTAATATGGAAAATGAAATCAATAAAATCAAGATCCCCATACCTCTTGTCGAGCTGGCAAAAAACCACGTCTACAGAAAACAAATTGCCAAGATGATTAGTTTTTCAGAAGATGAAAGCCAAGCCGATGTCATTAACTTAGAAGATGACAAACTGAACATAATTTTCTGTCCACATTTCGAAGGCGCGAAAGACACTGTTTCCCCCTTCTATATCACGTTAACCTTGTTCGACCAACTACTCCACAACTGTATGCTCGATTCTAGAGCATCCCATAATGTAATGCCTAAAGCCATTATGGAAAAATTGGGTCTCGAAATCACCAGGCCTTATGGAGATTTATATTCTTTCGATTCAAGAAAAGTTAAGTGTAAAGGCATGATTAAAGACTTGGTGGTAAATATGGCTCAAATACCTACGAAAAGCATTCTCATGGACGTAGTGGTCGCCGATATCCCTTCAAAATATGGTATGCTGTTATCTAGATCCTGTGGTGCCAAGCTTGGGGGGTTCCTCCAGCTTGACATGACATATGCTACGATACCAGTTTTTGGAGGACAGTTCACATGCCTGTATAGAGAGACCAGGTTAGCGTTCACGGTAAGTGATCCGCGCAACCCGAATAATCACCCTGTATATATTTCTGATCAGGATCTAGGTAATTGTATCTTATCCATTGACGATGATATTGTTTTAGGTATAGATGAAAGTTGTACAAAAGAAAAAACAGAAAAAGAAAAAATTAAAAAAAATGTATATAGCACTTGTGTGTGGAACATGTTTTTTGACGACGCTTCATCCTACTTTGGAGCTGGAGCTGGGGCACTTTTGTGGCCCCTGATAATCAATTCGTAATTCCCTTTTCCTATAGACTACAGTGGAATGTGGACCACACTAATAATGTATGCGATTATGAAGCCTTAGTATTAGGGTTAGAAGCCATTAGGAGAATGAAGATACAAAACCTCAAAATCTTTGGTGACGCCGAGATAATTGTAAAACAGGTAAACCGACAGTACCAGGCCAAACATCCTAGGCTGAGGTCTTACAGGAATTGCGTCTGGGATCTGATCAAAAATTTCTTCTTCTCTGTCAAATTCCACTACATTCCAAGAACTGAAAACAACCAGGCCGATGTGTTAGCCAAAGCAGCCTCAACCTTCACACCTCCCACCGCTTTCAAACTAAAATACCATATACAAATGAGACACCGACCTTCCATACCCAATAACATACAACACTGGCAAGTTTTTGAGGATGATGAACAACTACGTAAATTTTTAGAATCGACAGACGAGTTTTCCGAAACTCATGCCGACCAAGAAAACCAAAATGATCTTGTTTGGATCATGCAGGAAGGAGAAGACCCCCAGGAATTTCCTGATAAAATCACCAATCATCGAATGCTTGTTCTAAAAAATAACTAGATCCCCAAGGGTCTGTTTCCCTTAGAAAGGTTATTTAATCAAGATGATATCCCATTAAGATCCACCTTACAACCTCAACCTGAAGAGGTTGAGGACTGTGACATAGGTACCAAAGAAAACCCTCGGTTGGTGAAACTATCCAAATACCTGTCCCCAGAAACCAAAAGTAAATACGTTGAGTTGCTTAGAAAATATAAAGACGTTTTCGCTTGGTCTTATGAAGAATTGAGAACTTATGATACTTCTATAATCGAACATAAAATTCCTTTGAAACCGGGTGTCAAGCCTTTTAAACAGAAGCTCAGACAGATAAACCCTATCCTGCTACCAGTAATAGAAAAAGAAGTAAAAAAACTCTTGGATGCCAAAATCATCGTCCCACTAAGATATTCCGAGTGGGTGGCTAATTTAGTCCCAGTAAGAAAAAAAAATGGCAAAATCAGACAGTGTGTTGATTTTAGAAACCTGAACTGATCATCACTCAAAGATAATTATCCATTGCCTAAGATGTACCATGTTTTAGAGAGAGTAGTTGGAGCTAACAGAATGTCGATGATTGATGGTTTTTCAGGTTACAATCAGATCGCAGTACACCAAGATGATAAGGAAAAAATGGCTTTCACTACCCCTTGGGGTACCTTAATGTACGATAAAATGCCTTTCGGCTTGATGAATGCAGGGGAAACCTTCCAACAAGCCATGGACATCGCCTTCGTGGGTGAGAAAGATAAATTCGTTGTTATCTATCTCAATGATCTGACTGTTTTTTCAAAATCTGATGCAGAACATCTAGTACACCTGAAGCAAAATTTCGAGAAATGTCGTAAATTTGGTTTGTCCCTCAATCCTAAAAAATATCATTTCGTTATGCAAGAAGGTAAGCTATTGGGTCATGTAGTGTCGAAAGACGGAATCAAAATCGATCCTAAAAGAATTGAGGCAATAGATACTATAAATATCCCTAGAAATGTAAAAGAAATCCAATCCTTCCTAGGAAAAATAATTTTCTTGAGAAGATTTATCCCTAACTTCGCTGAAATTGTGAAGCTGATTACAGATATGTTGAAAAAGAACAGTGAGATGAAGTGGACAAGTGAAGCCAAAGCATCTTTTCAACGAATCAAAAAAACTTATCAGCGAAGCGCCAGTCTTAGCAAGTCTTGATTACGCAAAAGAATTTCTGATTTTTTCCTTCGCTTCCGAACACACTATGAGACCTGTATTATTACAGAAGAACAAAGAAGGCTTTGAACAACCCATTGCTTTTTTTAGTAAAAGTATGAGAGATGCTGAGTTGAAGTATAATATACTAGAAAAATAAGCTTACGCAATGGTAAAGGCTCTCAAGGCCTTCAGAATATACGTATTACATTCGAAGATCATAGCCTATGTTCCTACAAGCTCTGTCAAAGACATACTGGTTCAACCAGATAGTGATGGGAGAAGAGGCAGATGGTTAGCTAAGATTCAGGAGTTTGATCTTGAAGTCAAACTAACAAAACTCATTAAAGGCCGAGGTCTGGCTAAATTTTTGGTCGAATCCAACTTGCAGGCACTCGGAATAAATCAGCTACAAGAAGATGATAGTTCACTAGATATAAATGAACTTGATTTTGCTACACCTACGGTTGAGATTGAAGACATGTTTTCCTCTTCAGTCCGGTATCATGATATTGTTTCTTATCTATTGACTCTTCAATGTCCCAATGAATTAACCCCATCTAAATCCAGGACATTGAAGCTGCATGCTATAAAATATTGTGTTATAGACGAAAAATTATTTTGGAAGGACCCCCTGGGTTTCTTGTTGAGCTGCTTAGTCGAGACTGAAACTGAAAAGGTTATAGATGAGTTCCATGAGGGAGTGTGTGGAGGACACCATGCTTGGCAAGCCACAACTTATAAAATCTTAAGAGCTGGATATTACTGGCCCAAACTTTTCACAGACATAAATACTAAAGTCCGAACTTGTATTCCCTGTTAGTTGTTTACATGTAAACAGAAAGTCCTAGCTTTGCCTCTAATTCCAGTTAAAACTGAAGCCCCTTTTCAGCAGTGGGGTCTTGATTTCATCGGAGAGATTCACCCACATTCCAGTGCTCAACACAGGTGGATTCTAACTGCACCGAACTATTTTACTAAGTGGGTGGAAGCTACTCCCACGAGAAACGCAACTGACGCAGTGGTAATCAACTTTCTGGAAGAAAACATTTTATCCAGATTTGATTGTCCCTGAAAAATAGTCACCGACAATGCACAAGCTTTCAAATCGATGGCTATGATAAGCTTTTGCCAAAAATTCAACATCATATTAGGACACTCGACAACTTATTATCCACAGGGAAACAGTTTCGCTGGGTCATCTAACAAAAGTCTCACAACTGTGATTAGAAAAATATTGACTGAAAACAAGAAGACGTGGCATATCCATTTGAAATATGCTCTATGAGCCAATAGGATAAGTACCAAAAGGGCAATTGAAATGTCTCCTTTCCAGATGGTATATGGAACTGATGTTATATTACCAATCAATCTTGCTTTGCCAGTAATTAAAATTTGGCAAGATTCGAACGAAGAACCCAACGACATTACCAGAAGAGCAAACTAGCTGGTCAAAGTTCAGCAAAATAGAGTACAAGTAAACGAAAAGTTGCAGAGATATCAAGATAAGATGAAGGCTTTATTCGATCAAAAGGCTAAGGATAGAGATTTCCTCCCTGGAGATCTGGTACTAAAATGGGAAACCAGAAGAAAAGACACTGGCAAACATGGCAAGTTCGATTCGATCTGGTCTGGACCTTATAGAATCTCGGCCTCAAAAGGAGAAAATTCTTTTTCATTAGAAAATCTAAATGGAGATATTCTGAGTGCCCCTGTAAATGGGCAATATCTTAAACACTACATGCAGTAATATGTTTTCAAACTTTCATTTTATATACCGGTTTGTTTTCACATTTTCTTTTTAGTTACATTGCTTTCGGTAAGTTTATATATATATATATATATAAAATAAAATAAAAATCAAGATTTTTCAGAGGATGCAAATACATAGCAGTTCAAATTTAGCAGTTCACAAAAAGTGTCTGATAATTATCAGGTCATTTTATTCGCAGGAACAACGTCATGGACTCAAGAGATCAACTACATTACAGGGGTAATCTGCATGGCTAATCAGGATAAATACTTACCAAAAAGTTAATAAGTAAACAATCCTCTGGCTGTAAATGCGGCAAACTACTAAGGTATGAACTTTGACCCGGAAACCTGAGTTAAAAAAAAAAAAAAAGTCCTAAAGAAGTACAAACGAACGAGACGCAAATTTTGACGTTTCCAGTAAAAATAAAAATAAAAAATTTAAACTTATACTCGTTAGTACTCCTAAGTAGTCCGAGATTCTCTCATCTTTTCCCTTCGATCACTATCAAGCTTACTCTTCACCCAACCCTGACTTTTTCCCTTTAGTCTCTAAGTATAAAAAAAATGGGGGAAAAGGTCTCATCTTAATTTCGGAAACGTTGAGACTAACTTTCGAAGCAAGGATAGGTAATATTCTATGTTTCTCCTAAACTTTGGCTGAACCGGAAGTCTGTCTGGGCTAATCCTAACCTTTTTAGTCGCTCTAGCAGAAATAAAATGATCGCTTTCACTCAAGAGAAGTTANAAAAAAAAAAAAAAAAAAATAAATTTCAAGTTTTCTCCGTGATTCTCCATAAGGTTAAAGTGTCTGAGGGCCAAAAGAAGATTGATCTAGAGCTATTTAAAAAAGCAGTCAGACCCTTGCTGTGAAATTTTTAAGCAGTAGATTTTCCCTGAGTATGTTACATACTTATTGATTGCCCCCACTTCTTAACAAATATGTATATCAAGAGATGGTGAAAGGAAATTCATTATCGATTGCCCCCATCTATTATAAAGAGATGATGAAAGGAAATTCATTATATGATTTCCCTCATCTCAACATTTAAATGCTAAAATTAATGAAGTGGTGAAAGGAAATTCAATGTGGAAAATCCGGCAACTTCACCGGGGTACTGAACATGCTTGCTGGTAGTGAAGCAATGTCTCCATAACGGACAAGGCTGTTGTACACGAATTGCAAGATGCTCTGGTATTTTTCTTCTTCCATATAGATTACACTCTAATATTATGGGATTCCAGATTACACTCTAAGAGTCTCTTGATGTGAATACGATCAAATAAAAACTGGTAGAACGACTAATCTTGTTTTGATTATCTTGCACAAGTCCGAGGTCAGTTTTAGAAAGGGAAATCTATATGATCCTATTTCGAGATTGTCGAACGCTTTAGTCTTGAAATTTTTCCAAAGTTAAGGTTAGAATCTTTATCCTCATAGTAGGGTTTTCACAACTATGTCTCACAGACTAGAATAACTGACCCCATTTACCCAATAAAAGGCACTAAGTCTGCCCGTTCTCCTCGTCCCACAAGGAGACGAGGTCCCCAATTGGAGCCTATGTTGAAACTAGGTTTAAATTTTTTTTTTACCTTTAAAACTAAAAATTTTTGTCTTTCGGGTTTCGACTTTTCATAAGGTATAATCCTCGCTATCAGTCCCAAAAGACCGGTATCGAAGTCCCGAAATGATTTCATTTCTTCATTATAATAAAAGACAGAAAGCTCAAGTGTTATTAGAGTCTAGACACACGTTCTGTAAAGTACTTTAAATCACGATAAATTAAAACCCTAAAGGAGTTAATTAACCATCTTTTAACCTTTCGGGATTCGGGGTTTACTCAGAACAATACGTTTCCAATACATTTTGAATCGCGAAATCCCGATTCCCGATTTCTCGAAATAAGTGGAAGTCAATCTTAATCCTGATTAATTAAAAACTAATCCCATCGCGATTTCAGGATTCAGGGTTTAGTGGTGACATACCTCATGTAACCGCGATCCCCGAAACCCCAAAATGCGAAGTCCCGACTCAATATCGAAGTTAAGGCCTAAAACTAATCCCATCGCGATTTCGAGATTCGAGGTTTAGTGGTGACATACCTCATGTAACCGTGATCCCCGAAACCCCGAAATGTGAAGCCCCGACTCAATACCAAATGTTTAAAGAGAACTAACTTCATTTTAAAAATACATTTAATGGTAATTAAACTTCTTAGGTACTTTCTTTTTCGGTCTCCGTCAAACGAGACCTTTTGAATTTTGATTTTAGAATTGCCAAAATACGACCACATTAATAATGAATAGATGGTGATTTCTATGACACAAATGCGTATCTCAGAAATATTCTATGCATTAAAGGTATTAAATTCTTGGCAGTTGCGTCAGTACTTTCACCATAAAATGAGTTAAAAGAAAATTAGAGGTCTGTGTTTTGAAACTTATTCTCGCTTTTTCTATCAGAAGTAAGTCGCATCTAGCTGAGCTTTCACACCTCTCTTCTGTGACAGGTTTTCGTTCCAATACAAAAATCATGGCACCAAAGAAGGGACCCAAGAAGAGTGAAGATACAGTTGAGATTTCCATCCCGGAGGGAGATGTCATATCGGAAACCACACCACATGCTATCGAATCGATAAAAAATTCCCCTAACGACTCTGAGAATCACCTTCGGGACATAGCAAAATCAGAACTTCATAAAATTGCAACACGCCCACGGCTCATGGCGTACAATGACATGATCAGTTGGGCTTTGGACAAGGTCGATATTCCAACGAGAAGCATTTTAAATGATCAAGGGGCCATTATCGACTCATTCAGACCTGAACATATCCAGGTTATGTACAAGCTCTCACCCAATCCTAAATTCATTTACAATGCCAAATTTATAGCTGAATTTTAGAGAAAGGAATGCACTGAGGTAGACCAAACTTACCCTGATTTAATCAAAGGCTAGTGGAGATGTCCATCAAAGTTTAGGGCCGATACTCATGGAATTTATGCCACAACCTCTTTGAATGAGTACATGGATTATGTACCCATGATGCTGTGCAGACTCTTCGGCAAAAAGAATCCCTGTCATTTCCTTGCAGAATTGGTGCCCTTTTTAGAAGAAGCATCAAAAGGATATAGTTTCAACTGGGACAAGATCTTATCCGATAATATAGCCAAAGAGGTTTTGGATTACAGAGTTGCAAGAGCCCGAGGTCAACCAATGGCCTTTTACATGTCAGCATACATCATGGACGCAATTTTTTTTATGACTCCATTCCCCCTGATGAATTGGAGTTGGAACATAACCTGCCTTGAATCCATTCACGAATATCACTCTGAGTTGTGGGAAGAAAACGCAAAAAATTCCTTTTACGAAATTTGTCATTTCGTGGTAATACCAATGCATAAAATGTTTTTCGGCTGTGACCGTCCTCGCATTTCTGAAGCAGTTTCAAATAACCTCAAGCCAATAGCAGACTGGTTCATTGAAGAAAGCTTCTCCTACATCAGGGTTTATGGGTGCTCAATTCCCCCTCACGCGCTTCCAAAATTCCTCCCGGATAGACTGGTGTGTAGGGAAGTAGCACACCAAATAGTAAAAGGCGGTATTGGAATAGAGCTAAAGGCAGCTCAAAAGAAGTCCTGGCCAATCTTCCCTGTGCACATCGAAAAATTTTCATTACAAAATTTGGGACATTCCAGGGTGGAAGCAGAAGCACTCGAAGAAGTTAAACTGTTAAATATTGAGTACAAAAGGCATGACCCTTATTAATTAGTGAAAAAACACTTGATACACTGCAATATGAAAGCATATGAACATGAGGAGTCCCCTTGGGATGACATGTTCAAAGGGACCAAGTCTTATAAAGAAGTGTTAGAAAGAGTACAGACACTGTCGTCCAACCTGCAAGCCAGCTTTCGGACCTTTCAGAAGCATAGACAGAGTGGTCTGCCCCAAGTACTTCAAGGAGAAGAAATCACCATTCCCCAAGAGTAAGAAAGTGTTCCCCCAGGTTTCGAGCAGGAAGAACAGAAGAAGGGAAATCCCAAAAAATCCCTACAAGATACGGAAAGGCCTCCACCAAGCAAAAAGACTGAAGCAGAGAAAAGGTTAGGGAGACCTCCCAAATCCGGTAAGCCTACTCCCCCTTCATCACCTGATGTTGATGTCAATACACCTAAGGAAGCAGGAGGGAAAGGATCTACAAAGCTAGGGAGTCCCATAGCTTCCTTAACCCCCTTACAGTCCACTTTTGGACTCCCACAGACATGAGCTCTATTTGTTGATGATATCACCTCTATTCCCATAGATGAGATTCCTCCTTCTGATTATTTTTTCAACAGAAAAAGGAAGGTCATCCTAAAACAGGAGATGCATAAGAAGGAGGGGAATACGGTGAAAAAACATAAAGTCTTGATAGACGGGCAAAATTTGGAGGAAGAAGATTTCGCTACAGAGATAACAGGTTCCATGGGAGCCATGACAACAACAAACTTTTTTACCATGGGAAAAATGAGAACAAGGATAAAGAAGAGTGATAAAATCATAGCACAATTACAAGAGCAGTTAAAGAATGCTGAGGAAAACATTAGAGAAGAAATGAGTAAAAGCTTGGAGTAGACAAGGGCTACCGAAAGGTTAGATGTTCAATTACTCAAAACGAGTTTGGACGAAATGAGCCAGGAAATACAAGCAAGTCAGTTATAGATTACTCAGCAAAAGGAGCATGTAGAACAATTGCAGGCTATATTAATATTGATGGAAGATCAGATTATAGATCTAAAACCTCTCCAGGCCCAGTCACTGGAAGTGCAGTCAAAAATAGAAATTGAACAACATAAATTGATTTCCAAGATAGAGATTGTTCAGAATTACTTTCAAGAAGTAGTTAATGTCGTTGATAATATTATCCTGAGGGAAAAAGAAGCCAAAGCAGTGAGGATTACTCTCCAAAAGGCAATTATATATTCGACAGGTGAAGAGGTTTCCAAAACTACGAAAGTATCAGCCACAGAGCAAATCAGAGGCGACATCATGCTCAAGCTGTGGGAAACCAACATAACTGAAAGCAAAAGAATAGTCAAAGAAATCAAAGATGACTATGAAGAAGTTTTTGATATTTTAGACAAAGGGTCGTTACATATTGGAAAAGGCAATTGTACAGGACTTTTGGGATAGATCAATATTGTAAGACATCAATTAAATTTTAGGGAAAATTTGAGTGAAATCCAAATGGAAATTTCACAACTAAGAAAAATGGATGTCACCATAATAGACAGGTTGTTAGTTGAGCCTAACTTAAACCTACAGTCAATAAAGTTTGCAGATAAAGGAGTTGATGACCATCTTTCCAAGATTTAGAGAAAGGTTTATCTGTTCAAGGAAAGAGACCTTCCAGAACCCCCCATAAATTTTACACAGTTCCTAGAGAGATGCATTAAATGTATTGAATCAAAAGAAGGAGAGTCATCAACAAAGTAAAAGTATTATTTGGAAGAGCTTTACTTCCAAGAAAATGGAAAAATGGAGAAGATCATGCAAACAGTTTCAGATCTATTTTTTAACAAATAGTTAGTCACTAGGAATTAGGAAATCACCAACCGTCTTAAGATTGGTGGTTTTGTATAAATGTAATTTTTCAAGACTAAGAAAAGGCTTTTTTCTAGATGGATTGTAAAGAGAAAATTTCATTTTGCCTGAATTAATACAATATAGATTGAAGATTCCAGATCTGGTCAAGCCTGAGTTATGTGGTTCTCTATTTTTATTTCATACTTTCGTTTGAAATTTTTCATGTGGCAATTTCTATTATAGTGATTGAATAGTCAGATTATCTAATCGTTTTCTGTTTTTTTTCTGTATCAGCTTTCAACGGATATAAGACCTATGAACATTTTAGGACTCTGAAATTGTATATTTCTGCAAAGTTATCATCCCTCTTTCTTGTGTTAACTTAAAATGAGATTCCTCTTTAATTGATGCCTCATTTTTGTCATACGACTATATATTTCCTTTTCTTTCTTCATCCCGTGCATCGTATTCATTAAAATTGACTCAGATACCAGAAGTGGCCTTTATTTCTGTTATACTATTGATTCATAATTTGGAATTTTTATTTTTATTAATTCGAACCAGAAATTTGCGACCCTTGAAAATATTTTTGATTTACAAAAAAGAAACCCTCAACTTTCATGATTGTTCCAGTTACCAGACAGCCTAATATAGAACCCGATCTATTAGATCAGACGAGCATTACATTAAACCTATTCAATACCATCTTACAAACAAAAAATACACGGGTAGAACTTGAACATTCATGGGCTGCAATTGAAAGGGATATTAGCATCCAAGAACAATGGGAAGCTAGACAAAGACAGTTAAGGAACCAATTGTGATCTTGCTCTCCATTAAACTAGTCTTTTTACTCTTTAATTATCTCTACCTTTTCGGATGCCTTGACAGTATACTTTAAAGCCTTAAAGTATAAACTCAGGAATAACACATCCTAGCCCCTATCCATTAGGTCAGGTAAACAAGGATGCAGGGATAAAGATAACAAAATAGTGTAATATTAAATTTGCTATAGTGTTGGTTTTATTGATGGATTGGAATTGGATGTAGTACCTCTTGATGTATGTGGAGTAGTGTTTGGAAGCCCTTACATGTATATGAGAGATGCAATATTCATGCATAGATCCAACCAATACCGACTGATCAAGAATGGGAAGTTCTACATCATCAATGCGCATAAAGGAAAGTCAAAGATCTCACTGGTAAGTGCCAATCAAGCCAAGAAGTTGATTGGTTCTAGTAAGAAATATGTTTTACTTTTCTTTAGAGAAAATTAGTCTAATGACGAGTCAATGAGAGTGAAGGCATCCCCGGAAGGGTGTACTAGAGAGCATAAAAAACTGTTGGAGGAGTTGCTACAGAAATACAGAGGAGTGTTCCAGGAGCCTAAAGGGATACCACCCAAGAGGGAAGTGGAGCATGGAATACAGTTGTTCCCAGACTCCCCATTGCCGAATATTGGGTTGTAAAGATAGTTTGTTCTGGAAGTGAATGAAGTGAAGAAGCAATTGCAACAGTTGTTGGAGCAGGGTGTAATTTGACCAAGTACCTCACCTTGTGGGTCACCCATCATAATTGTTCCCAAGAAGGATGGGACTTAGATAATGTGTATCGATTATAGGGCATTGAACAAGATTACACTGAAGAATCGGTACCCCCTGCCAAGGATCAATGATCTATTGAACCAGTTGTAGCATGTCAAGTACTTCACTAAGCTGGATTTGAAATAAGGATATCACCAGATATGAGTCGAAGAAGAAGATACATGGAAGACTACCTTCAAGACAAGGCAAGGTTTGTATGAGTGGTTGGTTATGCCATTCGGTTTATGTAATGCACTGACTACATTTATGAGACTAATGAATGATGTTTCACGCCCTTATCTAGATTCATTTTTTATTGTCTATTTGGATGATATAGTGGTTTATAGTGCTATATGGGAGGAGCATATGTCACATCTTATGTAGGTGTTAGACTCTGAAAAAGCACCAACTGCTAGCAAATCTCAAGAAATGTGATTTTGGTCAACAATGTTTGGTGTATTTGGGGTATGTGATCGATGGAGAGGAGACCAAGATAGATCCTGCAAAGATGGAGGCCATCATGAAATGGTCAATTCCTACAAATATCACTGAAGTTAGGAGTTTTATTGGGCAACACAATACTTGCGGAAGTTCATAGCTTCATTTTCAGTGGTAGTTGCACCACTCCATGCTATAACAACCAGTGGTAAGAGTTTCCTATGGGGAAAGAATCAAGAAAGAATCAACAAAAGGCCTTTGATGAGCTTAAAAGGAATATCAGTCAAGCACTAGTGCTCGCACTACCAAATTTGTAGAAGCCTTTTAAAGTGGAGACAAATGCAAGTGTGTATGCCATCAAATCAATATCGATGCAGGGAGGAAGGCATGTATGCTATCATTCTGAAGTATTTCATGGGGTGGTTCTCAAATACGCTACCTATGACAAGGAGCTCTATTCCTTGGTACAAGATGTCAAAAAGTGGAAGTACTAACTGATGGGCAAGGATACCATCATCCACACAGATCACCAACCACTACAGTATTTGCAGGCCCAGAGTAAGCTACAACAAACCATGCATTACAAGTGGATGGGGTTTTTATAGCAATTTCATTTGGTCATAAAGTATAAGAAGGGTAGCGCAAATAAGTTGGCATACATGTTTTCATGACCACCCACTTCTAAGATTATAGCTTTGGGAACTCTAATGCACATAGATCCTTTTAACCATGATGCATATAAAGAGGCATTCACAAAAGATGAGGACTTCAAGGAGGTGTTTCAACAACTAAAAGGTCAAATTCATATAGAAGAAGGTGATGGAAAGACCGACTATCATTTCCAGAATGGTTTACTCTACAAGCTTGATAAGCTCTGTGTTTCTAAAGGTGAACGATTGCAAATTATCAGAGAGGTTCACACCTTTAAGGTTGCAGGACATTTTGGTGTTGGGAAGACACTTTCCAACTTACAGAGATATGTGTATTGGCCTAGAATTAAAGAAGATGTAGCATTGTATATTAGAGGATGTATATGTTGGGTATGTGTTATATTCTTTGCACAAGTAGTAGTGCTTGAGCGTATGCGCCGGGCGTGCAGGGGGGTTAGAGGGGGGTGCAGGGGGGCAGAGCCCCCATAAATTTTTTTTCTGCCTCGAGAAACGTGACATCTGCCTCGAGAAACGTGTCATGTATTTAGGTGGTTTTTCAGCACATGGTTTTTGCCGATGGTTTTCTATTTCTGGTTAAGGAATTAGGGTTTTGGACTAATCCAAGTCATTGGGTTAGGGTTTTGGATGCCAATGGCTCCTATATGTATATTGTAAACAATGTATCACAATGTATGAATATGGAATATGCTGGTTTTCCCGGTTTGGGTTTCCAGGGGAAAAATCTCTGTGTAATGTTTGTATTTGCCATTGTATCTTTTCTGTTATTTTTTGAATATCTGTTTGTAGTAGATATTGTACAAGGTTAGAATTTATAGTATACCAAGCCCAAAGACATGAAGCAAGGTCTATACCATCCCTTACCTGTACCCACTCGACCTTGGGAAATAATTTCCATGGATTTTGTGGGAGGTTTACCAACGACCATGAAGGAAAATGACTATTTATTTGTGGTAGTTGACAGGTTCAACAAAATGGATACTAAGTTCTTTGAATAGGTTTGGGTGCACTTTGAAGTTCTTTGAAAATGACCATCACTCGAAAAGAAGCAACAAATAAGTTCTTTGAACAGGTTTGGGTGCACTTTGGTATACGAAGGAGCATCATCTCAGATAGGGATACCATATTTCTCAGTGCATTTTTCACTACGTTGTGGGAGAAGATGGATACTAATTTGAAGAGGTATACAACATTCCATCCACAGACATATGGGAAAAAAAAAGTAGTCAAAGAGACTTTGGTGTAACTTTTGAAGGGTTACAATCAGAAGTATCCGAATACCTGGGATGAAAATTTGATCTATATACAACACTCTTATAACATAGTAGTCCATACTACTACTGGTAAGTCCCCTTTTGAAACTTTCTTTGGGTATTTGCCACATTCACCCTTAGATGTTGTATACGGACAACAAGGATGAGTGAGGGATGACCTCACAAGAGATGCATTAAAAGTATAATTTTTTTTGAGAAGATCAGACAAATCCATTTGCAAGCACAGGAGACACTAAAGAAGTCACAGGAAAAGTACAAGGTTAGACATGACCAACATAAAATAGAGAAAACATTTAAAGTGGGAGATATAGTACGGTTACAACAGAATAGGGAAATACTATAAGGTCATGGTAAGAAGATCAAGGATTTGTGGTATGGTCCTTTTAAGGTATTATAAAAGGTGGGAGATAATTCCTATAGACTTAGTCTACTCCCATGACATTTACTCAGTAGTGAATGTGGAGAATCTCAAACTCTCTGGGCCCTCCATGTTGGATCAGGAGGAGGAGTAGGTCCTACCTTCCATAGAGGATTTAACACTAGATGCTCAGGCAGAGTTGGAAGAAGACACAATTTTGCATAAGTGGTCCAAAAGTACAAGACAAGGGAAGCATGACCTTTGGAAGATTGGGTTGAAATGACAACTTCGAGGCAAAGCAAAATGGTACTCCAAGGAGAAGGTAGAGGAAAAATTTCCTCACCTCATTAGTAAATATTTTGGGGACCAAAAGCCTCCATAAATGGGGAGGTATGATCTGGATATGATCATTATGTTATTTTTCATCTAACTCACTATTTTTTGGGTGGAAAAATTGGAGGAATTATCTTACAGGGCCATTTCGGCGGTTGGTCCAAATTTGGGAACTTGGGTCCAAAAAAGAGTCAGAAATATTCCAGAGCCATTTTTAGGCATCAAACGACCTTTTATTTGGTGCAAATCTTATGAAATAGGAATATTCTAAATTATATACATCAATACCTTTCCAACGATGCATATCATTCGTCAATTGGAGTTTGTATGAGAAAGTTATGCCTCCCGCAAGTTGACCTACCATATTGGTCACCATGGTGCGAGTGGATGCCACGTCAACATCCATTACTTAGACATGTGTGGCTAGCCACGTAGTGGATTTTCTAATAACATTATATAAGGTCCAAAATCTTATCATAATTAAATGTTGAGGAAGTCAAAAACCTATCCCTAGATGGATATCGAGCTATGTTAAAAACCAGGCCATTGGGAGGAGAGGGGGTTCCATTCTTTTGCATTGTATCTTGTTCCATAGCTGAGAAAAACATATAAGAGTGGTATTATTTGAGAATAACATAGGAGGATAGATTCTATAGCAACCATACAGGCCATAGGTAAAAGGAAACTCCACAGAGAGTGCCTCTTTCTTTGTACTTGCATAATTTCTTTACTGGAGAAAAGAGAGTAGAGCAGCCTCATTGTCTAGCTGGGTTTTCTCCCTATTGGGTATCCCAGGTCTTATATTGTGTTTATTTGTGGATGGTGTGAATTTGATTTTGATCCAAGTGGATATCGGTGGCCACCCACCTATTCCAGCTGGCTCAAAACAATTAGTTGTCAACTTACTATTTTTAGCATTTTTTTGGTTCCTAAACTTTTGGGGCCATTTTGAGTGCCTAAACGATGTTTTTTCATAATCGGGAATCTCAATGATAGCCGAAAGCTATGATTGAGCCCCCAAAATGAAGTTCCTCTTCCATACCTTTCCAATGAACTATCGTGCGCCCCAAACAAAGATCATATGCCAAAGTTATGCCCCCAGGAAGTTGATACACCAAACTACCCAAAACGAGGTCCACAAAACTATTGGATTTTCATCTTCTTAGGGTTTTGGATTTTCTTTATGTTAAAAAGGCCTTTGGAGAATCATTGTAACAATCACATTCTTGCGAATGTGAGTAGCCTTCACATCTCTTCTAAGAGATAAGCTTCCACCATTCTAACGAGTCTTTCACTCTGTATTTCTACAATTTTGTACATTTCGCTCATTAATAGAAATTGTATATTACTGTATCTCTGTGTTTATGATTATATCTATGATAAATATATGTTATATTATTGGATATCTGATATATCTCTGTACATTTTTTTATTATATCTCTGCTCTCATTTCATGCCGAAAATAATCTGGATCAATTTCATTGTTCTCTATTTTTCTGCATTTTCTCTATTTTATTAGTAACTAAATATCCTGGAGATCTAAAGGAAATTAACCTTAATAGTAAAGATTTCAATATTTTATTAGATCTTTTGTGACAAACTGTTCCACGATAGTTTATATATCAGAAAGTTACCGTAACTTTCACTTGGCACATCAAATTTTGGACGGACCTATGGCATTGCATAGAAGACATATCAGAGTACTGCAAGCCAAAATTTTAGACTCAAAAGGGTCGAAAATTCAGAGATACATAAGAAGGAAGGTCAGCTAGAAGGACATACTCCAAATCAAGGTTTTCGAAGGTACGATCATGTAAAACTATCATAACTTTTGATTGGGATGTCCGATTGAGGTGATTCAAAAGCCATTGGAAATATAAAAAATAGGAGAATATACTGTGAATAAGATAATAACTATTGGATATAATTATTGATAATATATTTAGTTTGTAAGTTGAGGGTTGGGGTTAGACCTCAATTAATAATCAATGGCGATACCAAAATTTACAGAAGATGAAGATAAATACAAAATCATTCATATGAAATGGTTGAGGTTGGTAAGGGAATATGGTACGAATCCTTCAAGGGTAGGAACTTATCTTTTTGGTGAAGCTTGGAAGTGGTGGATGAGTATTGATCAATATACTAAATGGAACATCACATCAAAGGAATTTGAAAAACTCTTCTCAAATAAATGGATTAAGGATACAAAAATAGAGGCAATGTATAAAATTCTAGATGAGTGAAGCAAAAGAAGAGATAAAAATGAAGGGCGATGAGATATATAAGATACGAGACCTTTATGAAGCACTCATTAAGGATGTTCAAAAATTAAAACAGGGAAATATTAGAAAGGGGAAGTGGGAAAAGGACAAGTCAAGGGAAGAATTTAAAAAGAAAGATGAAGAAATATGTAGATTACTAAACCATAATAAAAAAACTATTGGATGAGGTTAAGAGATTGAAAGAAGAAAATAAACATTGTCAAAATCATGAAAAAACAAGGATATTAGATGAAGAAATTGCCAAAAGACTTGAAGAGGAAATTTACAAGAAGGTAAAATCAGAAATGCAATCCATAATTGAAGAATGCTATCAAAATTTTATAGATGGGGTCACACTGCAACTTCAAAAGGAGAAAGAAGACAAGATTCATGAAGGTCACCGGAAGATGCTTGAAGAAGTTGAACTTCATCTAGAGGATGTACATGTTGAATATGATGATATTATCTCCAAGGTTAGAGTAATAAAATACCAAATAAAGAGGATAGAAGATTCAATTATCTCTAAAAAGAAGATAAATGAAATGGGTGTGCAAAGTGAAGGAAAACCAACAAATGTGAAACCATATCGACACCCTCATTATCAGGAAATATTTCAAGGAAGACAAGTATGTGAATATCAACATTATCAAGGACGAATATGGAATACTCATCAATATTCATGGAACATGGCCTCACGAAACCATTATTCAACATGTTATCATCAGAGACCAACATCTACTACAAATTGGATAAGCTTCAACAATAACACATGGAATCAAGGGAAACAAAATTATGCAACAACTAGCCACCATTGATTAAGACCAAAAAGCATTGATTAAGACCAAAAAGAATTGAATTTGGATGGATGGATCATCATTAATGGAAAGAAGAAAGTAGGAACATAAGAAAATCATATTACTTGATTTCATCACATGTAAAGCCTTTAACTGCAAATATTTGATGACAAATCTTTTTGAAGGAGGGTACTATGATATGATCCCGAGGGGGGAATATATGGGGTTAAATGTACATGATATGACCCCAAGGGGGGGCATATATGGGATTAAATGTACATGTAATGTGTAAATGTATATGTAATAGGGTTGACCTAATAATTATGGGGCCACATGTGCAATATGTGAATAGGTATATATAGAGATCATGTAGTCATTATTAAGGACATAGGAATTGTGATGTATGAATGTATTTAGGTATTTGGAGGAGGTTCTCCTATAATTTAAGGAGTTATTATGTAACTTATATCTCTTATTTTTACTGGAGTTGTGCTTGTTATCTTAAGCATTTGGCTCATTACAACAAAGGGAAAGTTTTTGTGTTGACTGCCCAAACCCCTTATATTTGAAAAAAGAATTTCCATGGGACAACTCCTGAAGGAGTTTGATTTTCTCTAAGTACCCCAGTGATGAGTCATTGTTGACCCTTCTTTAATTCTTTTATCACCTTTGCCTATGCATGGAAAATAAGGGATTTTATGCTTGCGCGGGCAGGCCCCAAAACCTTATTTTGGTCAATGTTCAAGCCCCCGACACAAATATAATTAGCAAGCTATTTCTTGGAATGGAGTTCATATCTACCCATCCCTTTATCATCTCCTTTAAAACTACTATTTCCTGCCCTCAGTACATCCTTTGGTGGAAAACTGAAAGAGACTTCCCCCAAATTAGATCTGGCTAAGGCATCTTGATGAGTTGGGCTCTTCACCATCCCCAAGCCTAAACACTCAACAAATTGACTATCTTCCCTTTTCCCTTTAGTATAACTGTGAAGCTATTTTGATCCCTCAGTTGAGGATGACCAATTTTTCACAAGAAGTAAAAAATTGGATTAAATGTCATCCGTTTTAGTACACTTACCCAAATTGACTAGAGTTGAGGGAGGAATTAGAGAAAATTTGTCTTGAACCCTTACACCACCTGTAGTGGTAGTTTTCGTCACCTAATTAGATGTCGAAAAGGGAAGGATAATTGGAGTAGTCTCTAGGTAGTTAGAAGTAGTTTGCGCTACTACCCTCTATTCCTCACACATTGGCATAACCCCATATTCCTAACCCACCTTATTTCAACCCATTCCAACCTCTATGGGATTATTTCTATATTTTTCAGAACTTTCCTCCCTCGAAACCTTCGAAGATATTGGAGTCTCAATGTCCTCATTAGATTTATTATCTAGCTTCTTCCTCCAAGTGATTTTTCAAAATGCTCAAGAGAAATCCTGAAATGTATGGCCGTATT
The DNA here is from genome assembly GCA_000966675.3 of Picea glauca. NCBI lineage: Eukaryota > Viridiplantae > Streptophyta > Pinopsida > Pinales > Pinaceae > Picea > Picea glauca. Next base: position 86,140 of record JZKD02S1674086.1, on the reverse strand, counting down.
GATGACAATGGATACACCAGAATGGGACATTTGAATAGTCCAGAGTTTGTATAAAATACCTTGTCACTGTAAACAATTTCCGAACTATCATGAAGACCTTCCTTTATATTGATCTCAATAAAATATCTAGACATAGTTATTCTGCAATCACTTTTGTAAGCCTAATCCACAAATATTTCCTTACCAAGACAGTTACCTAAAGCAACAATTCCTCCATTTGACTAGAATTCCATGGGCAAGCTCGAAAATTTTACCTAGATAGGGATGAAAATCACCACCTTCAATCTAGGGTCAAAGTGTGGGTGCCACAACTTCAAATTTAGGTACCCAAAGCCCCAAACCAGTTCCTTCCTAGAATTAGTGAGGCATCCTACTCACATAAAAAAATGCAACTGAACCAACCCTACATGAGGATGTGAAACACATGAGCATACCCTTGCATTGGAGCCCAATTGTTCTACAACCAAGAATTTAGTGTATCATTTTCCGTTTGCCTCCAGTGGAATTTCCCAATGAGGGTTTTTCCAAAAACGACAAAAGTTGATTGGCATGACTATGTTCTCCAACAATTAATCTTATACCTCCTTCCTTCTTCCTTATCACTATACATCCTCTCTGCCAACTCAAAACCTCACTAGAAGCTACCTTCTTTAATTTTACAATGCTACCCTATATAAGGCAATCCAAATCCAGATTGTCTCCCACAAAACCACTTCCCGCAAATATATTAGTGGGTTTGGCACAAAATGCATTTGATGCAGAACCCAAAACACATAGAAACCTAGGCGAAAGATAGAGTATATCAATAGGAAGGATGCAAGATGATGAGGCTTTTGGGGAGGAAAGATCATTGGGATTACCACGACTATCACTAGAAATAAGCTCACGAGTCTTCAACCTCTTTATTGTAGACCATAACAAAGTAAAAGTATGATAACCCTCCTTTTCATAGTTGGGAAGATGATTGGGATCAACCAATGAGGAATAAACCATGGCTTTATTGGTTCTATGAATGTAGGACTTGGGAGATCTACCATTTCTACCTGCATTAGATATGGAACCTCCCTCACTTTGACCCATTGATGTACTCCAAGTATGATCCTCCAATATTACTTGTCCAACGATGAAGCTTGAGTCAGGTTTATTAAAGTGTTATTCGTCAGACCATGAAGCCACTTCATGTATCACATTTGGAACCACTTGTAACTGAAAACCTAAAGTTTTCAAATACAAGTTGTTGGCCCCCATGGGGTACAAACTATTTTTCCTTCCAACCAAAAGACTAAGAATGTCCCTTTCACCAGGTGTGGTCTAGATTTGGACACCCTTGTAGGGATCTACTAAGGAATATGCTAGATCAATGTCCATCTTGAAAAAACCCTAGCTACCATCCAACCCCTAACCTCACCAAAAAAATCCTTTGAAATATGATAGAATAATTCTTATAACATCAAATTCTAATAATTGACAAGTTTAGTTCAAAAGTTCAGTGATTTTATAAAAGACACTTATGTTCAAAATCTATAAATGACATCTTTAAACATGTTCAAACCATAGTGCTGAAAGACTTCACCATGTCAACTTACTAAAAGTGACATTTATAAATAAACCTCATTTGAAGGGAGGTCACTCTTTCTATATTCTATTCAACAAATGTTAATATTCACCTTTTCTAAACCTACTAAAAGAAAGCAATCTTTGGTATTGGGTAAAATGAGTAGATCAAAATGCTGGTAATAGCTCACGAATCCAAGAGATGTAAATATAAAAGATGTAGTTGGCATATTTAAACTTCATACCATATAAATTGAAGGAATTATCTATTGAATGTATTTTTTGTTTGTTAATTTGTGCGGGACCTGTTGGCTACGTGATTAACCTGTGGCTTGAGAAACCACGACTCAGGGGCATCTAAGCCGTCAAAATCACCCGGGGATCGCACCTGGCCTGAGCCACACCAACCTTTAACATGGTTGGATTTTTTGTCCCCGCAGGTTTCGAACCAGTGACTTTAACAACACATAGTGGCTTAACAACACACTCCATCACCGACTGTCCTACACCTCGGGGACTATCTATTGAATGTATTGAAATGACTTGTAAATCTTTTTTTTTGGCACACAAAAACATATTTTATTTGTTTTTAAATGAGAAGAAAAACTAAATTTTAATATATAAATTTCTAGTGGAAGCCCAGTTATAACTATAAGACACTCAACATTGCTATAAAATATATTTGTAACATGATATTTTAAATATTATATGACTAATTTAATATAAATTATTATACTAAGCAGATATTCATAGATTTCAATAGAGATATTCGTAATCTAAATAAGGGAAATAGTTGCAAAGCAGCTAGTCCCTGCCTTGTTGAACAATCCAAGGATTTGATAAAATTAGGTAGGTGTTATGACCCAAGGGGAGCATATATGCGGCTAAATTTATATGATATGACCCAAGGGGGGCATATATGGGCATAAATATAGTACATGTAATGTGTAAATATATATGTAATAAGGTCGGCCTAATGGTAAAGGGGCCTCATGTGCAAGTGTGAATAGGTATATATACAAGTAATGTATTCATTATTGGAGGCATGAGAATTGCGATGTATGAAGGTATTTGGTTATTTGAAGGGGGTGCCCCTATTATTTAAGGAGTTATTGTGTAACTTATCTATCTTGGATTTGTGCTCCACGCTCACATTTGGTACATGGTGTCTACTTCTATTCTGTTATGATATTTTTAAGTATTTGGTTCATTACATTTGGTATCAAAGCACCGATCCTAGGGTTTTTCTTCCTCAATACAATCATTTTGTAATTTTCGCTATAACTTTTTCTCAGATCCACTTCAGAAGGTGAAACCTAGAGGATATTGAAAACACTTATCAGAGTACATGTGTTATGAATTTTAGCTTCTGGGTCATTGTACTTTCGAAGATAGACTCTGTGTAAGCTAGGGTTTTTGACTACTCCTATAACAAGTCTCAAACATGTGTTCCGGGTAAAACCATCATAACTTCTTCATAGAGGATCCAAATTATGCGAGAACAATTTCATTGGAACAACTACATTCCTTAGTATTTATGGTACAATTTTCTGAATCAAATATCAAATATTGTGCGCGTGGTACTTCGTACAAGTTCACTCTCCTAGAAAGGCCAAAAATCAACAAGGTGTGAGGAAGTTACCATAACTTCCACTTGGAACATCCAATTTTGGTCAGACTTGTGGCATTGCAAATAATACATTTCAGAGTACTACAGGTCGCAATTTCAGACTCAAAAGGGCTGAAATTGCAGAGATACATCAGAAGGAAGGTCGGCTAGGAGGACATACTACAAATCATGGTTTCAAAGGTATGTTCACTTAACACTATCATAAATTTTGATTGGAATGTCCGATTGAGATGATTCAAAATCCATTGGAAAGAGAAAACATAGAAGAGAATATTGGACCAAGGATTACAACTATTTGAGATATTTATCCTTAATATATTGAGGTTGGAAGTTGAGGTTTGGGTTAGACCTCAATTAAGAATCAATGACAATACCTAACTTTAGTGGAGATGAAGACAATGATGAAATTAGTCCCGGGAAATGGTTGAGAATGATAAATAAAAATTGCAAGATTCCTTTAAGGGAAGGTATTTGTTTGAATGGTGAAGTTGGTAAGTGGTGGTATAGCTTTGACAAAGTTACTAAAAGAAGCACCACATGGGAAGTATTTGAAGAATTATTCTCAAATAAATGGATCAAGGATAAAAAAAATGGAGGAGATGCATAAAGTTCAAGTGGAATTCAAGGAATCGAAAGAAAATGTCTCCAAATTGAAAAAGGATAATGAAGATCTAAGAAAATGTATTACAAAGAAAAACAATGAGTTCTCCAAATTGCAATCCCTTAATGAATCACTCAATAAGGAGATTAAGAACTTAAAGCAATAAAATAGTAGAAAAACAAAGTGGGAAAATGATGATTTAAGAGAAGAATCGAAAAACAAAGAAGAAGAAATATGCAGATTATGAAACAATAATAAAAAACTATTGGATGAGGTTAAGAGATTGAAAGAAGAAAATAAGCATTGTCAAAATCAATAAAAATAAAGGATCTTGGATGAAGAATCTATCAAAAGAATTGAAGAGGAAATTTGCAAGAAGGTTGAAGAATCCCTAAATACTGACAAGGTAAAATCAGAAATGCAATCCAGAATTGAAGAAGGACGTCAAAATTTGATAAATCGGGTGACATTGCAGCTTCAAAAAGAGAAAGAAGACAAGATTCAAGAAGGTCACTAAAAGATACTTGAAGAAGTTGAACTCCATCTTGAGGATGTACATGCCAAATATGATGATATTATCTCCAAGGATAGAACAATCAAAGGGAAAGCAAGGAGGATAGAGGATTCCAATTGTCTCTTAAAAGAAGATAGATGAAATGGGTGTGTAGAATGAAGAAAAACCATAAAATGTCAAACCATATTGACATCCTCATTATCAGTAAATATTTCAAGGAAGACAAGAAGATCGATATCATCATTATCAAGGAAGAAGATGTAATACTCATCAATATTCATGGAATATGGAATCACAAAACCATTATTCTAGAAGATATTATCATAGACAAACATCTACTACAAATTGGAGAAGATTCAACAATGATACATGGAACCAAGGGAAGTAAAATTATGTAACAACTAGACACCAAGGATTAAGACTGAAAAGAATTGACTTTGGATGGATAGATCATCAACAGTGGAATGAAGAAAACATGAACATAAAAAAATCATATTACTTGGTTTCATCACATGTGAAGCCTTTAATTGCAAATCTTTGAGGACAAATATTTTTGAAGGAGGGTACTATGTTATGACCCAAAGGGAGAATATATGGGGCTAAATGTATATGATATGACCCCAAGGGGAGAATATATGGGCCTAAATGTAGATGTAATGGTTAAATATATATGTAATAGGGCCGGTCTAATGGTAAAGGGGCCTCATGTGCAAGTGTGGAGAGGTATATATAGAGGTCATGTATTCATTATTGGAGGCATGCGAATTGTGATTTATGAAGTTATTTGGTTATTTGGAGGGGCTTCCCCTATTCTTTAAGGACTTATTGTGTAACTTATCTATATTGGAGTTGTGCTCCACGCTCACATTCTATACATGGTGTGTACTTCAGTTCTGTTATGATAATTTAAGCATTTGGATCATTACTTTTGGACCAACAATCACTACAAATTGGAGAAGCTTAAACAACAATACATGGAATCAACATAAAGAAACTTATGTAACAACTAGCCACCAAGGGTTTCAATAAAAAATAATTGATTTTGGATGGATAGATCATCAACAATGGAATGTCGAAAATAGGAACATAAGAAAATCATATTACTTGGTTTCATCACATGTGAAGCCTTTAATTGCAAAGCTTTGAGGACAAAGCTTTTTGAAGGAGGGTACTATGTTATGACCCAATGGGAGCATATATGGGGATAAATGTATATGATATGACCCCAAGGGGGGAATATATGAGCCTAAATGTACATGTAATGTGTAAATATATATGTAATAAGGTCGACCTAATGGTAAAGGGGCCTTATGTGCAAGTGTGAATATGTATATATAGAGTTCATGTATTCATTATTGGAGGCATGAGAATGGTGATGTATGAAGGTATTTGGTTATTTAGAGGGGGTGCCCCTATTATTTAAGGAGTTATTGTGTAACTTATCTATCTTGGAGTTGTGCTCCACGCTGACATTCAATACATGGTGTGTACTTCTATTCTGTTATGATATTTTTAAGCATTTGGTTCATTACAGTAGATACTGAGACCGCTCGCTACTGCTCGAGAGTGTGGAGTGACTGTGGAGTGAGAAGAGTTGAAGCTGCAAGGATATAAATCTGAGTAGTGCTTGTGGAGTAAGAAGAGAAGCTACATGGATATAAATCTGATAGGGTGTTTTGCTTCTTCATGGTTACCTATAAAGATATTCCCCAACTAATTGATAGAAGGACATGTATTTATCTAGATAGTACTTCGACTTTTATTAGTTGCTTTCCTTGGCTTACGAGAGTGTATACTTTACTAGTTGTTGGTTAACTTTTCTAAATTATTAACTCTAGTGAAGGTAGGGCAATGTTAAATTCTTCAAGGAGGTTTGAAGTGATGATAGGGTAACTTTAGCTAGATAATAGGCACGACCACATTATCAAGCTTGATTATGACTATCTCAAACTCACACACATGATTATAAAACCTTAAAAATTTTAGAGGTGATTTCTAGATTTCCATCTACGACCTTTTTCAAAGATTAGATTTGAGATAGGCTTAAATTATACACTAGAATTAGAGTTTGGTTTAATAAATTATACACTAGAATTAGAGTTTGGTTTAATAAATTATAAACTAGAATTAGAGTTTGGTCTAAACTAATTTGTAGAATTGGAATGGTTAATATCACTTAGTATGGATCTAAAACTCTAAATTCAAAGAAATATAATGGATATAAATAGTGGTATGAATCAATTAAGGGTTTAATCTTTAAAGGATAAAAAACATATGTAAATTTCATATTTTTATGTTTGCAATGTACATTTAAGTTAAAAATATTTTAATTAGATTCATTTCATTTTAATGGTTAGTAGTCAAATAGTTGAGAGGAAGGAGTTCCTTGTCCCACAAATAAGGGATCATACACCAATTTTGTTTCTTGCTTCACTATAACCTTAAAATTAGATTATTATTATAATTTTTTTTAGTTATTAACTTTTTGAATTTATATTCTTATTAAGTTAGTTGTGAATAATATTTTCAAATTATAATTGTTGGAAACCTAATCAATTTAGGGTTAAGATATTCTCACATGAAAAAATGTGAAAGGTAAGAGAAGTATTGAAATACTAATCCAAATGCCAACATGAAGAAATGTGAAAGGTAAGAGAAGTATTGAAATACTAATCCAAATGCCAACATCAATATATTTATATATGTATCATATTATTGATAATATGCATTCACACTTATTCTATTTGGTGAGTCTAACCGGGAGGGCTATGGTAGTTGTCCATAGCATTTGAGTGTGTTCAGAAACGCCCTCAGGCCAGATTGGCTATAGTAGTTGTCCATAGCATTTGAGTGTGTCCAGAAATGCCCTCTCTTTGCCTACTTGCTAGTCTGCCACACGGGATATGCCTCTGCCATAAACATTTCTTGTTCCCATATGCAAGTATGTATGTTCTAGGCGCTCATTCCAACGTGACATTCAGAAATGCCTTTCTGCCAGTCTCTATGCCTTTCGACGATTCTCTGTCTCTACTAGCCAGTCTAGTCCCTAGTCTGAATGTCACCTCTATGCAGGTTTCAAACCTGTCTCTCAATGGCGAAACCCTAATTCACATGATTGTTCAGTTGAATACTCCAGGTTCATCAGCGTGTTGTTCTTGTCATAATTCTTTTCGTCGAAGTTGTTTCCTTCCTGCTCATCCACGAAACTATGGACGCGATCTTTACCAGGGCCATACACCGTGGGAAAAATATTGGCAAAATATTGGGTGAGACAAAGATTAATTCATATATCCTTTCGGAAGTAGACTCGGCGAGTTGATGCCCATCCTTTGATTGTTCTAATAGCAGCTAGTCCCAATACTGTTTACCTCAATCCAGAACTCCTCCTCAACGCTTTTGGGTCGTCGATCATCGAATCCTCATCATGGTGTTAAATATAATGTAACCTCAACAGTCTGACTGTACACTGCCAGTTGTATTGGACAGTTGTACTTTCTATTATTGTCTTTCTTGAGCCTATTTAGCTCAACCATCTTGCATTGTAACTGGGTTCAGTACTTCTTCATACATTTCAATATACTGTTCTATTCTTTTCTCTCTGCATTTCTCTTTGCTTCACAATTTATCATGGTACCAGAGCTTCAACAATAAGCCTCTTCACACGGTCGGGAGAGCAACACGATCCTCACAGCGCAGAGCTTCACGGTTTTTCGAGAGCACGCGACACAGACTCTTTCACAAGGTTTGGAGAGCCGTCCGTCATACTCTCGGAAGATCCTCGCAGGAAACTTCCACGAGGAAGCAGAACATCTTACGTTCAAAAGATCAACGTAGGAAGCTTGCAGAGTTTGCAGGGCGTACTACGCTCGAAAGAATGAGGAAGCAGAGATTGAGAGAGCAGAAACATTAAAGATTCTTGTAATTTTGGAGAATCGTCAAAGATTGATGCAGAAGAGCTACAGAACGGAAGAACGTTTAAAGAACTCATAGAATTCATTCAAAACTGTTAAAGATTGCTGCAGAAGGCACAATCGTTTAAAGATTTTTGGAAATCGCTCAAATCTGTCAAAGATTGTAGCAGAGAACGAACTACTCATGAAATTATTTCAAATCTTTGAAAGATTCACGAATCTTTTCTTCCACAGGAGAAATTCCGTCAAATTCGGCAAAGATCGCGTCAAACAGGCAAAGAACAGCCATTGAGGCTGTAAGGTTCATCTTGCGAACGGATCCGAGGCGGGAAACCAGTTCAGAAGGGACGAGGAGAGCGCGGAAAAGGCAAAAGCATTTTAGCCGTCAGATCTTGCGCAAAGGCCCGATAGCTGGTAGATCATCAAGAAGGTGCACGACGTTTAGTTGTTTGAAGCGCACCAGAGAATTTTTGACTTGTGAAGTCCCGACGTCATCTTGACCGTCCATCAAGACACACATGGCGAGATCTCGGCATTTCGTGTCTCGCAGGTGTAAAGGTCAGAAGACATGTCGTGAGAATTCGCGAATCGCGAAACCACGAGTCATTCTGGACCGTTGAATCAAGAAAGATCAAGAGCTGTCGATCTTATCACATCGCAAAATCGGTAATCGGGAGTTGGACGAGCAAAAGATTGCACTCCAAAACTCCGATACGCGATATCGCGAAATCCCGAGAGGACTTGTGAGCCGTCCATCTCAGAGGACAGGTGGCAGCAGATCCAAGAGTCGTTACATCGACATATCGGAGTTCGCGGTTTTGAAAGACCGTCGCAACAAGACTTCGAAACTCGCGAAATCGCGATATGCGATATAGCAATAAGCTCTCAGCGTCTGTTTGTCCGGACACGTGGTGAACATCGTAGCGCCCGTCGGCATTTCATCATTCGAGGTTTCAAGTTGACAGACACATTTTGTCAACGGAGCATCGCAAGTCGCGATATCCCGAGGAGGAATCAGGACCGTTCATCTCTCCCGGACGCGTAGCGTAAATTCGGGGACTCGGGAAAAGTTCCGACAAGGAAAGGGTCATCGGCATATCAGGATTCGGCAAATCGCAAATCCTGAGGACAAGGATCTCGTGCACTTCGAAACCGCGAAGTCCGAAATCCCAACAGGAGGAACCCTCCATTTGCGGGGCCCAACTGACGTCATCTCGTCAAACGAGTCAATCGGTGCATCGACATTTCGCGGATCCTGGAGACGAGACGTCTGGGACATATCAAATCATGAAATCGCGAGGAGAGAGCACGACCGTCCATCTGCTGGGATGCGTGGCAGAGATCAGAGGAATCGGGAAAGTCCCGAAAGGAACGCGCCATCGATAACTCGGGGATTGGGGAAACGAGGAGGAAGAGCTTGTCATCAGAACTCACGAAGTCCCGATTCGCGATATCCCGATAAGATCTGGACTGTCAGATCACAACATGATCTGGACCATTGAAAAGTCCAAAGGCGAATTTTCGCGTTTCGACATTTTGAAAGACAAACAACGGGAAAAGCCTGTAGCGCTTTAAAAGAAAGACGTGTGGTCATATAGCAAGGAGACCAAGGGCCAATTCAAGCCCGATAAGCTCCCATCGGCCATAAAAAAATCAACGTTTCACCGATTGGAGGTAAATATAAAATTTTCCTCTGTACTTCTGCAAATTTTTTTTTAATTCAAAAATTATGGCGTCGTCTAGCAATCTAGGCCCAACTCAAGGTCTAATTCTTCTGGGAAAGAATTACGAATTTTGGTCTCTTCAAATGAGATATTTCTTGCAAGCACAAGAATGTTGGGAACCAGTGGATCTTGGATATGTGGAACCAGATCCAGCCTCCCTCACTGCCATGACAAATGCGCAGAGAATTGCTCAGGCAACTCTGAGGACCAAAGAAAACAAAGTGAAATTCTGGATTCAGAATTCTGTAGATGATTCGATTTTTTTGAAAATCACAGGCACTGGTACTTCCAAACAAGCCTGGGACATCCTTAAATCATCCTACCAAGGAAATGACAGGGTAAAAATAGTTAAACTGCAGACCTTGTGGACACAATTCGAGACTCTCAGGATGACAGAGTCCGAAACAGTGGATCAGTTCATGACCAGAGTCA
>JZKD02S1674086.1:40464-73226 GCA_000966675.3 Picea glauca | reverse complement strand
GGTACACTACATCTGATTGTAATCAACTTTCTGGTTACACAGATAGTGACTTTGCAGGCAGCCTAGATGACAGGAAAAGCACATCAGGATATGTTTTTCAACTGGGCACAAACCTCATCTCCTGGGCATCAAAGAAGCAACCAATTGTCTCAATATCTTCTGCAGAGGCAGAGTATGTAGCTGCTACCTCAGCTTCATGTCAAGCTGTATGGCTGAGAAGATTATTAACAGACATGTCACAAACAGAAAATGATCCAACTCCTATTTTCTGTGACAATACATCAACAATTGCATTATCTAAGAACCATGTGTTTCACAAGAAAAGTAAACACATTGACACTCGGTTTCATTTCATACGCGAGCTAGTCAATAATGGGGATATTGCACTACAATTTTGTGGTTTTCGAGATCAGCTTGCTGATATCTTTACAAAGCCACTAGGAAAGTCAGTTTTTGATTTTCAGAGACAACACTTAGGCATAATTAGTGCTGATGATTGTAACTGTTGAGTTTAAGAGGGAGTGTTAAATATAATGTAACCTCAACAGTCTGACTGTACACTGCCAGCTATACTGGACAGTTGTACTTTCTATTTTTGTCTTGCTTGAGCCTATTTAGCTCAACCATCTTGCATTGTAACTGGGTTCAGTACTTCTTCATACATTTCAATATACTGTTCTATTCTTTTCTCTCTTTTCTCTTTGCTTCACAATTTATCACATGGCATGGATCGATGTTAGAATCGTCATTCCGGTATGCACCTATCTCACCGCGAGTTTCATAGAAGTCGTCATCTTCAAAATCTTGAAACTTACTCAGCGATAATTCTTCGGGTGAAGGACTAGAATTTTTATCCAGCTTTATTCAATATCATTGAAGATTCTCCAGAGACTGTTTTATATGTTATAACATCTTTATTACAAAGTTTAGTCTTCAAACTTTGAAATAAATCGTATGTTCCACGTGAAGACAATTTAAATTTGAAAATATGGCTGAATTGAAGCTCCGTCGGTTCTCACCAATCCCAACAACAGGAATGCTTCGCAAATCCGCCATACAATTGACGTTGTTCTTCATGTAGAACGTCAAAGTGCCGATTTCATGGAAGCTCGCGGTTGAATCATCCAAGCATATTGCGTTCCACCATACCAAAGTCTACGCTACTCTCATTCTTCCCCGGTTATAAGAAAGAACTCTCTATAAAGGACTCTGGGCACTTTGACGCAGAGCTATTGCGAGGTGTCTAGTAAATGCAAGCTCTATGTTTTAGCTCTTGATAACCACAATATATATTTGAAGTTGCATTCACCAAGGAGCATCAAATCAAGCTTGAAGCAGTGGACATCCTTGCAGGTTGAGTACCACGAACCTGTGGCACGTGTACTCTTTATATCCACTCAGAAATTTACTTTATAACGTGTACTCTTTATATCCACTCAGAAATTTACTTTATGTACTAAACGTCTACTGGCTTTCACTTCTCCATCTTGGGGATTGGGTGGGAGTTGCTACAGGGTTGTCATACCCTCTGAAAGAGATGAGCAAGTATATGAAAGCCTGTCGCATTTGATCAGTTTCCCTCCTCTCAAACCTAGAAAATACAAGTTGGTGCACTTGCGAGAACAAGCACTGCACTCAACACTCTTAGCATTGTACAGAAACACAAGTTTTGGAACATCTGTCCAAAATGAAAAGATCCGATTCAAAGCCTTTTGCATGACAATAACATTGGCTGGATTTTGTTTTGGTGACTTGGAGACTTAAGCCAGTGGTATTTTTAGTGTTCAGTATTGACAATCAACTCCATAATTAAGGTATACTTGCAATAAGTTTTTTATGTCAGTTTACTTTTACATTGTTGAAATCAAGATTGAATTACATTGTAAATGGATGTATTTTTGGTGGAAATAGATACCCTTCATTTGTTGAGTTTGTACAGTTGAGTATTTGTGGAGTTCAAAAAATCCTGTGAGGTCTAATTTTTCTTTTAATATGGCTTGTGTTTAGGAACTGTTAGAGTTATTGAACACTCTAATCCCCTCTTTTGTGTATAATACAGTCAACGCTTCTGCAGTCTATTGTGATATGCTTGCAAGTTTTCGACAACATTTTGAACTAGTCTTTGTTCATAACAACTATATTTTCGAAGAAGAAGAAGATGATGATTTAGACCAACAACTATTATAAGAGCAACTCATTGAGAAAACTCCAGAAGTTTAGATTCCTCTTTCCAATCCAATCATCGGACCTTGGGAAGAAGTTAGGCACAATAAGCAGATAAACGATATCGGATATGAAAAGGATGTCACCTTTCATAATCTCAATTACACCAAACCGATCTAGTTCCAAAGTGTTGGACTCCTACAACTCCAATTCAAGAGTAAATTAAAAAATGTCAACATTGTCATCGAGTTGGCCATGTGGAAGATCAATGTTTTTATTTTCATCCTAGAAAGCATTGTGAGAAGCATAATCATCATTCAGAGATATGTTCCAAACACTAGAAATATGCAAGAGTAAAGAACCACTATGGGTGGATGATTTATTGACGATGGCCATCAACAGCTAAGAAGATATCTTGGTCATACCGTAGAATTTGCACTTGAGTATTGACACATCTTGCAGTGGATAAATTTTCTTCTCTCACCTTGTCTCTTAGAGAGGGGAACAACATCAGTGATTAACAATTAGGATTCAAGTTTCGAAGTCCCATCAATCAAGCAATAACAAGTGAGCTTGATTGGTTTTTGGTCATCTAAAACCACTAGATTGGTTTTTGGTTTTCCTTAAACCACCACTTAGTAGAAGACTTACAACTTCTGCTAAACAAAGGTTTGTGGTTTTCCTTAAACCTCCAGTTGGTAGAAGAATTTCAACTTCTACTATAGAACAATTTATGGTCATCTTTAAACCAACATTCGAGAGCACTTCCAATTAGCAGAAGACATTAACTTCCAGTTTCTAGCTAGCTTAGGAAATGTTCTGGGAACCATTGAGCCTAGAGAAGGGTTCCAAAGTTTGTGGTCATCCTTAAACCACCAGATTGGTTTGAGGTCTTCCTTAAACCACCATCACCATTCGGTTTGTGGTCATCCCAAAACCACCAAATTCAAAGAGCACATTCAACCATTGGCAACTCTCCACTTCTAGATTTCAGCTGCACACTTCCATACTTCATCTCTCTTCTTGGACTCATATACACCCCTTCAGATTAAGGGGGGGAATGTTGGAAACCTAATCCACTTAGGTTACAATATTCCTCACTTGAAGGAACGTGAAAGGTCAAGTGACTGTAAACAATTTTGTCTCCCATAGTGGCTGGCTCTTCGACCATGAATCCTCAAATCCTGAAAATGGAAGACACTAGTAAAGTTCTTGCTCACAAGTTGTGGCACCATTTTCAAAAGTTTCAAACGAACACATGAGCAATGCACTTGAGCAATATTTTCAATATATATAGAGACTATCACTTCTTAGACATAGATATTGCAACTATCAACTCAAAAGGAATTCATCTTGTACAATTTCACAATAAGATTTTATACACAAGCTTTAATGTTTCTAAACCGACAATTTTCATTATTATTTTTGGTTAGACTGTTACCTTTTTAGAGTGTTAGAATTTGTTTTAAATCCGTGTGCAGGTTTTGAATTATGCCCATGATTTTTAAGGTTTCACAAATGCTTTATTTTCTTAAGATATTGTAATATTTTATTGCTTGCAAGTTTGGATGTAATATTTTATTGCATGTAACTATGGATTTTATGGAATGACTTGTTGTTGATTACAATGAAGATATTTTCATTCAAACCTCAAAGGAAATTATTGAAACAACATACCTCTTTCTCTTCTCGCACATGTATGAAAATTGATTAATATGGGAAAGCACAGGTTATGTCTGAATCAAAATGCTAACATCCTTCACCCTTCAAGTATCTCTGGTCTGTTATGTGGTGGAGTCTCGATATTTAAAAAAATTCAAATTCAAGTTTTGTAGGTGTTAGAGGAGCAAGCAGTGGCTCCATGTGATAGTCGAGTGGATTATCCTTCCCCTAAACCTCTAGCTTAGCAAAGCATGGTGGCTCATTCAAGTTTGCATCAACATGATAACACCCTTTCCTACACTTTAGTGTAGCTTTGTTAGAGCCGCTACAAAGCTATCTTGACTTATTGCAACCATAGTCAGATATTTCAGTGCCAAAGCCTACAAATTAACCACAAAAAAATTGTTTTTTTAAAATCATTTCTTTGTTCTGACTATTGAGAAAAAGAAATCCCATACACTAAGGAAATAAAGTCACATCATGTTGCTATGAAACAATAAAAAATTAGAGCTGGGAAATCTTATAATAAGAAAATGAATTTGTTTTTAAAAATTATGAGAGATGATATATAATTTTATGTAAACTTTGGAAATGATTGGGAATTTGGTATGAACTAATACTGATTGAAGGTAGTTTGACTTCTTATCAAAAACTATAGTCCCTAATAAGACATTACTAGTATCATATAACTAACTTAACATACATTATAACATATGCGATAAAAATAGGGTCTAAGCTACACACAACCTTTTTATTAATATATATCAAGTTACATGTTATAAGAAGTTAGTCAAGTTCATGAAATTGGAGTGTTCAGGTTGCCAAATAAATGATATGTTTGTTTTTTGTTTGTCAATATGCTTTCACAGTCGAGCAATGAAAGTTGTTATGGTTGTGTGAATGTATATGATGGTTCACTTCATGAAATCATCATCTATGAATAAAGAACCACATAATACTTATATTAAGCTAATACTATTTATTATTATGAATAGATTGTATGGGATTGCTGAATTTAGATACAATGTCGTTTATATAAAAACATGTTGGGGTAATCAGTCATATCATTTAGGAAAATGGATGACTTATCATTGTTAAATATACAATATTGACCTATGACTTTTATTACATAATAACTATTTATACAATATTACATTAGTGATAATAAGTATATTGCAAGTGTTGGGCCCGTGATATGATTGATTTCATGATGTTAATTAGATCATTTTTTCCGAATATGTATATGCGTTTTCCTGTTTTGAAAAGTTTTTGAAGAGCTTTTGTGTCAAATCGCTATGATTCACACCAGGTATGCATAACTCATGTTTTATGATGATTTTGAGTGTAATTTAGTATGTTTTTATGTTCCGATGAAACTAATTCGTGTTTTGTGTGTCACAAGGAAAAATCACAGCTTGTTTTTGCTTCCGGCACTCAGTCCGATACTCCATCCGACACTCAGTCTGGTACTCCATCCGACACTCCGTCCAACACTCCGTCCTGCACAAAAACCATGGGTGATTTGACGGTTAGCATATCGGTGGTCAACGATGGGCGAATTAGAGACATGGGTTTTGCTTGTGCTCGTGGCCTCTAGCTACTGAACTCTTGACAACTCGATTTGGATTGTTATGTTGGACGATTATTGGCTTGCCTCATTTCTAGAAGCCACCGACAGTTAGGGCATCTTAAACGTTTTTCTATTTTTAGAGAGGGTCGACCCTTCCAGTGGTCAACCTCTCAGCTTGTAAACACTATAAATACCACCAGTAGTGGGAAGACCAAACACAAATTTTTAGAAGACATTTTTATTGTGTAATTGAGACATCTCTGTAAAATTATGATTAGACTGCATTTTTTAATGAATGACAGTGCCGTGTTGATTCTCTGATCGCAATTTCATGTTGAGAAGTTGCCTAGACCTCCTGGGGCCCCCCCCAGTGGTCTGGGTAATTGTTCTTGTTAGTGTAGATTTATAATTGTTCAATTTCCTTTCTTAGTTTTCAAAATCGTTTTTATTGTGTCAAATTCCCAATTTCAATTGCTTGCTGTGTGTTTATTTTAGTTGTAGAATTGTGTATCTAATTCCTCCTTCTTTTAATTGCAGATTGTTTTCTGAGTTAATGCTAATGAATGTGTTTTGCTGCAGGTTGCTTATGAAGAATAGTTAATATGCCATGTCTTTCTAACTAATAGGTAATAGTTAGAATTTATGCATGCTGAAATAGAGTTAAAACAAAGTTTTTTTAATTCATGGTTTCTTTGGCAAATTTTGGTGGATGGATAGTTGTTAGTTTGCTTATCTAATTGCTGTTTAGTTCTGCTCATTTAATTGTTAGTTAGTTTGCTTATTTTCATATGCTGAAATAGTATTTAATTTTTTGTTTTATGAATATTTCCTCTTTTGCAATTTGAATTTTTAGAATATAATTAGTTCAGTTTATTTTCATGCAATTTCCTTTTCTAGATTTAGGTTGCAATTTCAATTTAAAGTTAATTATTGAATTTAGATTTCAGTTATGAATCTTAGTATGAATTTACTTAAGTAATATATAATGCAATTGAATTTCATAAGAGTAGAAGACAATTTTCTTGCTTTCATAGAGTAGAAGATAATTTCCTTGCTTTCATAGATTAGAAGATAGTTCCTTGCTTTTGTAGGATAGATAGTCTTCTTGCTTTAGTAGATTAAGGGATAGTTTGCTTATCATAGGTTAAAGTTTAGTTGTTAATTTCTTTTATTATCATAATGCTTCAATTCAGTAGATTTCCTTTTGTAAATTAGAAATAGTTGTGAAGTTTAAATTAAGAATAGAGTTCACTTGTTTCTTAGCTTAATTAGTTGCTTATTGATTAATTTACTTGCTGTAGAAGTTATCCTAGGCTAGTTAGTTGTTTACTTGCTTTAACAGGTTAGTTTCTTACTTGTCTATTTTTGCTTTGATAGGGTAGTTGCTTGTCTATTTACTTGCTTCCACAAGATAGTTGCTTATTGAATTTTAGTAGGTTAATTACATGTAGTTTTGCCATTGTTATTGCTTTAGATAGTTTGCTTTTGCTAATTGTTATGATTGAACTAGTTTGCTTTAAAGTAGGGTTTTCATTTTCTTTCTTAGAACTATCCGTCGATCCTTTGTTCAAAGGTTATTTAGGGTACATAGTTTGAGTTTCTTAGTAGGGTTTGATCATTAGTAGTATTTTCTTGAATAGTTTAGCCATTAGATAGCCACTCCCTTAGTTAGACTATACTACCAGCCTTTCTACCTTGGCATATATATTACTACAACTCTAAGTTTACTTACCCTGGGTTGACAATTTAATTGAGGGTTTTTAGTGCATACAGAACACCCATCATTTTTGGCGCCATTGCCGGGGAGTTGTCTCAAGGTAGTAATTAGATCATTTATAAACCTTAACATTAGTTTGGTGGCGAGGGAAATTTAAGATGAGAGGTAAGAACCTGCGCATCTGCTATAGCGGGTTCCCCCAAACTCAATGGTAGTTTTTATTTTTGTTTTTGTTTTCTTTGATGAACAGACCTAGAGACCCAAAATGTAGATACATTAAATCCAAATCGGAACTTTCAACCAAGGTTCCTTCTGACCTTTTCGGGGGGAAGGAACATTCCACTTATAAACTCCATAGACCGATACCGAAAGACAGGAGCTAGCTCAACCCAAAGAGCTAAAGCAGTCTCTAAAGAGACTAAAACAGGGACAGGAGGCAAGACCACTCGAGCCTTCCACAGAACCAAAAAATACAACCTTTGTTTTCTTACCACCATCAGGAGATCCTAACTTTTTGGACATCATCTTTGTGTGAACCAAGTTTTATCAAATGGCAAGATGAACTCAGAAGCAACCATTATCTTGAGGGAACTTTATCAAATCCTAGCAGCAACTGAGATTTCTTCTTTTCAAGAAGAACATATTTTGGCAATAGCCAAAAGTGTATCTACCTCTCTAGAAATATTAGAAGAATCAAGGTCCTATGAGCTACAAAATGATTTTCCTTGACAAAATGCGAAGGAAGCTAAAAAATTATGGACTACATCCAGTGGAGAGAAATCATTAAGACATGAGATTGAGGAGTTCTCAACAAATCCTTTATGTACTTCAGAAATCAATCATCCAGAAGAAGAGGATCTGCATAGCATGATGAAGGAGAGAATATAAACTACTGTTGATGAACATCAAGATTACATTGAAATTTGGTTTCAAGAGGTCACCAAGCCACACTATTATTCTCTTCTTCAACACCTTTTGATGCCAAAACAAGTAGGTTGGTTGGTTCTTCATATCCAGGTAATCACTGCGGTAACTTTTTTATATGCGGATATGAGTATGTTTCTTATCTTGCTTCGTACATGGTTACATTGGAAAATTTCTTACACTTGAATAAAGATTTTCCTTTCTTTTTAGGTAGGGTAGGATAATAAATAAAAGTTGCATGTTGTTAGTTTAGCTTAAAGTTTAATGCAAGCTCATTTTACATTTTCTTTTAATAAAAGAACTATGAGATACATGTTCCAGTGGCTTGATCTCATTGATCTCACTAGCTTTTGATATTTTACAGTGTGGTTTTTTGATAAGCAATTCTAGAGATTTCTGTAGGTATTTATCTCACTAGGAGTAGATAGTACAAGGAAATATAAAAGAAGGATTTTTCTTCAAAACATTGTTACACTTGAACCCTGTTGTCTGCTAAGCATCAAATGAATATTGACTTGTTGTAATTAGCCATATTTTTGCAAAGATGTTCATCTTCTCGTTCTTAAGGCATTCTAAAAAGCAGTTGCTCTTGAAAATCTTCACCACTATATAAGGAAGTGATATCGTAACCATTAAGATTAGAGGTCTCTTGTACAATTTTCCCAAGAAACATGAGTAAGTGAGTAAAGTATCTTTATTAAAGAGTAACAAGGAGGTCTGATTAGCGGTTAGTCATGGAAACATCACAACAACTTACAAAAGAAGAAAGTGAGTTGAGCCTAGAGATACCTTTCTGTTCTTTCTCAATGGTACCATCCACTACACACTAAATAGCTTGATTATATCATATCTTTAGATAGGCCACGTCTGCTTAAGTACTGTTGAGATTTGGTAGCTTGGAGGTACTTCTGCATTGGAAGCGCTCAACATGCGGAAGTGACCAAGCAAATTTTCTCTTAGTGACTTTATAATTATAAAGTGACTTTATAAAGTGATTTTATAAAGTTGAGTCTTTTAATTTCAAAATGTAAAAGTGACCTCAACGAATGATTAAGTCGTGACTGTTGATATCAAGGGTAAGTGAAGAGTCACTTAAGGGAGATCAAGGGTTAGAAGAGTACAATTCGAAATTGCTTAAAGGAAGCTCATTAGGAGAAGGAGGGCGCACTTTTGAGGAGAGCTAGAGGGAAGGTGAAGGGGCACGTATCCCAAGGAAGAGTGTTGGCTCAAGGAAGAGCTACGACAAGGAAGGTTTGACACACATCCCAAGGAGTGGTATTGGCGCACATCCCAAGGAGCATTGCATCCATTGATACAGTCTGTACAACAACAACAAAGGAGGTCGTACAACTGTGTAAGGTGGCCGTACAATAAAGGGAGAGCACAGAAATCGAGGTTGTAAGTTTACAACAGATTGGCATGAATTTCTATGCATATTTGCTGAGTTTTTAATGCTGTTCCGTACAGTTTTTGTTTGGCACAATTTTCTATGCAAATGGTGATTGTGTGTGAAGAATTGTTGGCTGTCCTGGGCCATATAGTCATAGTTGTCCTTCGAAAATACAGTCTGGGACTGTTTGTATAGTGCATAATTTGTCTAAAATAAGTGAATGTCTGTGTTGTTAAGGCTGATGTAGTTTGCTGATGTAATAGTTTTGAATTTCCTTTAGTTGAATAAACATTCTTTCTCCTCAAAACTGTCCATATTTTCTATGTATTTTTTCAAGTGTTTATGCACAAATTTTTGTGCCAAATGTGGGTTACTGTCTGCTATTCATAATTGTATTCCGCTGCTATTTTATTTCATAACTTGTCTATGGGTATTTCTGTCCATAAAGAACAATAGTATGGCTGTTGTATCTTTATAGGAGGCTGAAATCTAATTTAGTCTAAGTGGTATGCTGAAATAAGATGTATTTCAGCATGGTATTAAAGCAGGTGCTCTGAAGTTCAGTGGGCAACATTTGACACTTGGGAAAACAAGTGATTTGCTGGTGTATTTGCTTGAAGGAGGCAGAAAAGGTTCTTTGTCAGGTGGACAAAGATGACTTCCATCATCAGGTTTGAATATATGTTGGAGGGGATCTCCAACTACCTGCAGTGGAAGGTTAGAATTACAAGGGTTCTCTAGGAGAACTAGTTGTGGTCGTTTGCGAATACCATTGTGCTAGTACTTGTGTCAAATCCCATGAAGTGAAGGAAGCCTAGACTCAACGTTGGTGTGGATAGCCCTCAAAGGCTTCACCAAGGAGAGGGAGGTTTTCATGAAGTGCGTGGTGGGGAGAGAGAATCTCCCTTACTAGAACAGATTGTGGGATGACTTTACACAGGAGGAGATCCAGGAGGGGTCTCAGGAGAGGGCAGTGGATGGTGCAGACGACGAGAACGTTTCTCTTGTGGGAACGAGCAATGAGAAGAAGAAGGACATGAACAAGGTGAGATGGTTTTCATGTCACAACACTGACCACTATGCTAGTCAGTGTTTGAACAAAATGGAGAAGAAGCCAGAACTAGAGGTGTCAACATCAACAAAGATTACAGAGTTTGTTGAGAGACATGAGAGGGAGTTTTCTCTCATGACTGGTCCCCTGGGTAGTGGTTGCTTAGTGTTCGAGGACATTGAAGTGTGGTTCATGGACAGTGGAGCTTCTTGACATATGAAAAGGATGAGGTTAGTGTTCTTGAGTCTTTCAGAAACAAACTCAGACTGTTGTGTGGGTGTTGGTACCGGCCCACAACTTGCAGTGAAGGGGGTTGGAAGTGTTATATTCCAGCTAGAGTCAGGAGGATTTCTGGATTTTTCTGGAGTATTGTATGTTCCATAGATGATGGTTAACTTACTCTCAGTGTCATATCTGGAGGTTGATAGATTTGGAGTGGAATTCTATTGTGGCTGGGTATTTCTATATTCAGATAGAGCTACTCCAGACACATCACTGATGCTTGGTGTCGGGTATGAGAGGTTGTACAGGTTGTTGGGTTGACCTGTGTTGGGGTTCAGTGGATTTCTGGACTCAGATTTTGTGTCGGAGAGTTGGCGGGTAGCACGGGAGAGAGAGTTGATACATGGCACTCAGTCTTCTTCCGGGACTCTCATAGGAATCAACATGAATGAGTCGAAACAGATGGATGCTTAGGAGAGTGTGTAGTCTCCTAGGAGCATGCTTCAATTCATGGTACAACGGAGGTAGCAACAGAGGCTTCCAGTGCAGTGGGAGTAGTGGCTTCCTGTTCAGAGGGAGCATAGACTTCTAGTACAGAGGGAGCAACTATGGCAATGATGAGATGGAGACAGATTCTGGTGGTGATACCAGAAGTACCTCTCTCACTAAGAGGGAGTGTTGAGATTTGGTAGCTTGGAGGTACTTCTGCATTGGCAACGCTCAACATGCGGAAGTGACCAAGCAAATTTTCTCCTAGTGACTTTATAATTATAAAGTGACTTTATAAAGTGATTTTATAAAGTTGAGTCTTTTAATTTCAAAATGCAAAAGTGACCTCAACAAATGATTAAGTCATGACTGTTGATCTCAAGGGCAAGTGAAGAGTCACTTAAGGGAGATCAAGGGTTAGAAGAGTTACAATTCAAAATTGCTTAAAGGCAACTCATTAGGAGAAGGAGGGCACACTTTTGAGGAGAACTAGAGGGAAGGTGAAGGGGCACGTATTTCAAGGAAGAGTGTTGGCTCAAGGAAGAGCTACAACAAGGAAGGTTTGGCATGCATCCCAAGGATAATTGCAGCCATTGATACAGTTCATACAACACCAATAAAGGAGGCCGTACAACTGTGTAAGCTAGCCGTATAGTAAAGGGAGAGAAAAAAAATTGAGGCTGTAAGTTTACAACAGATTGGCATGGATTTCTATGCATATTTGCTGAGTTTTTAATGCTGTTCCATGCAGTTTTCGTTTGGCACGACTTTCTATGCAAATGGTGACTGTGTGTTAAGAATTTTTGGCTATCCTGGGTCGTACAGGCCGTATAGTCATGGCTGTCCTTCGAAAATACAATATGGGACTGTTTGTATAGTGCATAATTTGTCTAAAAGAAGTGAATGTCTGTGTTGTTAAGGCTGATGCAGTTTGCTGATGTAATAGTTCTGAATTTCCTTCAGCTGAATAAACATTCTTTCTCCTCAAAACTGTCGATATTTTCTGTGTATTTTTTCAAGTGTTTATGCATAGATTTTTGTGCCAAATGTGGGTTACTGTCTGCTGTTCATAATTGTATTCTTTTGCTATTTTATTTTAGAACTTGTCTATGGGTATTTCTGTCCATAAAGAACAATAGTATGGCTGTTGTATCTTTATAGGAGGTTGAAATATAATTTAGTCTAAGTAGTATGATGAAATAAGATGTATTTCAACAAGTACCCCTTACCTCAGGAAAATCACTAAGGAATATAATGGAAATTCATCCTCTAACATAAATACCATCCCAATTGAAAAAAAAGAGAAAGAAAAAGTTGTTTTCAAAGTTGTCCCCCCATCTTCTTGCATAAAGAATTCTTATACTAAAATCTTAAAAGATCGAGGGCCAGTCTTTGAGGGTGTAAGAGGCTAACCCGTCGGGATACTAAACAGGTCTGCTGGCAGCGGGTACCGGCCTGTGGTATGACTAGGTAAACTCGTAGGAGTACTGAACAGGCTTGTTGACAGCGGGGCATTCTACCTAGCGAGGATGGTAATCTGACAAAAAATAAATAATAAATTTAAACCTGTCCTGATGTACGACATTACTTGTAGACAAAGCTAACATGAAATATGTATGGTTAAGCTAAGGTTAATGAACTCCATAAACTTGCCATTGGGAACTAACTCTGAGACTATCTTGAAACTCTCTTGCCTACCTCTTCTTATCTATATATAGGATCTCTTATCCTATAGGTGGGGCCATCTTCTAATCGTCTCGTCAGACCAATGTGTGAAATTTATCTCTACACTTAACAAGCTGTAAATCTTCGACTATTGGGAGAACTGACTGGTTTCCTATATTTTTGATTGTGAGGTGTCACGATACTTAGGTGTGTGGGAGGGGTTCATGAGTTGACAAATGATAACATTGCCTAGAAGAAGTAAATATTTGTAAAAATTTATGTGTGTTGTTTTCATAATACAGGCTATTATATCAACGGTTATTTTATTTTTGAAATGCTAATTCCCTGTGTGTTATAAACTGCTGTACATTTCCTTAACAAACCACTTAACTAGTTTATTTTTGTTACAAACTATTCATTACAGAGTTATGATTACATGCCTTATAGAATGCGAGCTAGAGGAATGGATTGTGTGAGCATGATGGCAAAACAAATAATAATGGAACACTCTTAGCCTAGCTCTGCTCCTATTCACTGTGTTCGTGGTCTCTGAGGAATCAATTGCCTCAGCCACAAAGCTCCCAAGAGTTGGAGACCGCTGATTTAAACACCACTAGTTGACAAGAGCAAGCTGTAACAAGGTTTTCAAAACCAAATTTTAGAACATCTTTGGAGCTAAGGGATACTCCAAGGAGTGGATAAAAGAGGAGCTAATCAACCCTCTCATAGTCATCACCAGATTGATTACATGTGAAGGTAGATATTCCATTTTTAAAGCCTGCCACTTTCAATTATTAGCTCACTTTTAGTTCAATAAGCCATTGAATTTTCCTTTTTACTTCTTAAAGAGTCTTAAGAAGATGTCTTCCCAAGTGAGGAAGAATGTAACCAATCCCCATAATAGCCTATTTCACCACGGCCTTATCAAACTACTTGTCTTAGTCGAGTTGGAAAAATAGGGGAAAATGTGGGATGAGTTCATTTACCAATTTGCAAACTCTCATATTACAATCAAGACTAACAAGAAGACTCTTGATCTAGGGATTGTTACTCCACCCAAAAGCTCATGCTCAAGCTATTCCTTTACCAGACCAAAAGTCCAAGAAACTTGTTGATACCCTTGCAGCCTCATCGAGCAAGAAGACCAAGAAGCCTATTGCTAACCCCCCTCTAAAATCACTAAAGACCAAGAAGCCTATTGATAATTCATGGCACGAGGACATTCCATATCTTCGGTCTGGGGGGAGTTTCCTAAGATAAAAAAAAACGCTAAGCACTGCTCATTTGTATAGCAAACCCATGAGAAGAGGAAGTAGGATTTCTATCAAAATTATGTCATATTGTCTTTTTACAATGTCTTGGGATATTATATCAACATTTTTTTGTATTGGTATGCTAAATTATATAATGGTGACATCATTGTGTGTGTTATAAACTTGCCGTGCATTTTTATGTTTATTCTATAGAAGACTTCGTATACTTAACTACTCTTTGTGACAAATACAGAGCGACAACAACTGCTAAATACTTACTGCCATCTGTATTACAAACTTAAGAAAAGAGGAACAATTGTTTGAATTGTTACAGATCAATGAAAGAAAATAAAAATTCTCTTGTTCACCATACCTACCAGTACAAACCAAGCCTTTTGTTAATATCTATTAGTTCTGTCAGTCACCAGTGATCAAATTTACTCTTTCATGTGATTGATAGGGTTATTAGGTCAAATTGTTATATTTTCAAAATACAATTCTCAAATACAATTTGACATATATTGGTTGTAAAATGGTCATTGGTGTGTCTAGGTGTCATTACTACTCCCTCCACTCATCCAAGGTCATAAATTTTCATCATGATCATGTCATCATCCCTTGTCATAAATTTTCAAATGATTGTCTTGGTCAAAGCTCTACTTCAAAATTGGTTTCTGAATTAAGGAAGATGAATTGGACCAAAGTGAAAGAGGTTTTTTTCAATAATAGACCAAGAAACAAAAAACTCCTTCATTTTATGCATAGGTGTTATTATTTGAGAGAAATTCCCCAAATACAGTCGCTATAGGAGGGTTTCTGCACACTTGGACAACTTGACTTCAAGTCAGTTTTTTAGAGGTTTGGAGAAGGCATTTGCAGTGCTTGATGGTTCCATTGTGTATCATACATCATAAAATTTCCAACCATACCACTTTCACCCCAAAAATCCTCTGGGAAGGCCTCCGAAAACCCTCTCAAAGACCACACTGCATTTTTGTAATTTTTGAGTAACCAACTTCAAGATTGGATTATGAACAAATGTTAAATTATTTTTGAAAATTGGAGGAGGTTTGTGTTCATAACATACCGAAACACAATAACCTCTCTCATTTTTTTAATATACATTATGTTTTGGGATATATGCAATTCTCTTAGAGGCCTAGGTTTTTAGAAAATAAAACACTCTGTTTTTCTTGTTTTAGTCATGTTTTCTTTTCGTGTTTTCCTAACAACTGGAAGTTAAGTTTTGAAAACCAAGAGAGGTTTTTATCAAGGAAATATTCAAAAACAATAACCTCTATCATTTTCTGAATATACGTTGTGGTTTGGGATATATTCAATTCTCTTAGAGGCCTAGTTTTTCAGAAAATAAAACACTCTGTTTTTTCTGTTTTAGTCATGTTTTTGTTTCGTGTTTTCCTAACAACTGGAAGTGAAGTTTTGAAAACTAAGAGAGGTTTTTATCAAGAAAATATTCAAAAAAAAAAACCTCTCTCATTTGTTACACATGAGTTACTGTCTTGTAGTTACAGGTGTCACTTTGATACCTATTTTTCACAAGTTTGCCAGGCTAGAATTGTTGCGCTTCTGGGAAGTCACTTTTGGAACTAATTTTGCAGAGGTAACATTTCTGTTTTGCATGGTTTAAAGGATCAAGGGTATAATATACATCTCAAGGCTTCCTCACATTTCATCAGCGGCCTCCAAAACCTCCAAACCCTCTAGTTAAAACTTAGAGAGCATGAAACACTGAGTCGTCATTTACGCCATGATAACGTTGTCCTACAAGCCAAGATGAATTCTCTACAACATTGGGTTGATGATATGAATGCCACCAATAATAGTATTTGGATGCAATTGAAACATCACAAAAGGCCCAATACAAAATCCCCCAGGCAAGAGGGAGAAGCTTCTAAGGCTAATGCACCCCCTCCTTCACAAGTCTAGTCATGTTGGGTGATTCATTTTTGTTTGCAGTGGGACCTGCAAAATCTTAGGTGTGGGGGTAATGTTGGGCCCATGATATGATTGATTTCATGACATTAATTAGATCCTTTTTTCCGAATATGTATATGCGTTTTCCTGTTTTGAAGAGTTTTTGTGTCAAATCGCTATGATTCACACCAGGTATGCATAACTCATGTTTTATGATGATTTTGAGTGTAATTCAGTATGTTTTTATGTTCCCATGAAACTAATTCATGTTTTGTGTGTCATAGGGAAAAATCGTAGCTTGTTTTTGCTTCCGGCACTCAGTCCGGTACTCCATCCGGCACTCCGTCCTGCACAAAAACCATGGGCTATTTGGTGGTTAGCATATCGACGACCAACGATGGGCGAATTAGAGACATGGATTTTGCTTGTGCTCATGGCCTCCAGCTACTGAACTCTTGACAACTCGATTTGGGTTTTTATGTTGGGCGATTATTGGCTCGCCTCATTTCTAGAAGCCACCGACAGTTAGGGCATCTTAAATGCGATTTGCTGTTTTTAGAGAGGGCCGACCCTTCCAGTGGTCAATCTCTCAGCGTGTCAAAACTATAAATACCACCAGTAGTGGCAAGACCAAACAAGAATTTTTAGAAGACATTTTTATTGCGTAATTGAGACATCTCTGTAAACTTATGATTAGACTGCGTTTTTTAATGAATGACAGTGCCGTGTTGATTCTCTGATCGCAATTTCGTGTTGAGAATTTGCCTAGACCTCCTGGGGGGCCCACCAGTGGTCTGGGTAATTTTTCTCTTTAGTGTAGATTTATAATTGTTTAGTTTCCTTTCTTAGTTTTCAAAATCATTTTTATTGTGTCAAATTCCCAAATTCGGTTGCTTGTTGTGTGTTTATTTTAGTTGCATAATTGTGTATCTAATTCCTCCTTTTAATTGTAGATTGTTTTTTGAGTTAATGCTAATGAATGTGTTTTGTTGCAGGTTGCTTATGAAGAATAGTTAATATGCCATCTCTTTCTAACTAAATAGGAAACAACTTAAGCTTAAGCCACTAACCCTTGTGTGATTAGATGATAGTTAGAATTTATGCATGCTGAAATAGAGTTAAAACAAAGTTTTTTTAATTCATGGTTTCTTTGGCAAATTTCGGTGGATGGATAGTTGTTAGTTTGCTTATCTAATCATTGTTTAGTTTTTCTCATTTAATTGTTAGTTAGTTTGCTTATTTTCATATGATGAAATAGTATTTAATTTTCTGTTTTATGAATATTTCCTCTTTTGCAATTTGAATTGTTAGAATATAATTAGTTCAGTTTATTTTCATGCAATTTCCTTTTCTAGATTTAGGTTGCAATTTCAATTCAAAGTTGATTATTGAATTTAGATTTCAGTTATGAATCTTAGTATGAATTTACTTAAGTAATATAGAATGCAATTGAATTTCATAAGAGTAGAAGATAGTTTTCTTGCTTTCATAGAGTAGAAGATAGTTTCCTTGCTTTCATAGATTAGAAGATAGTTCCTTGCTTTTGTAGGATAGATAGTCTTCTTGCTTTAGTAGATTAAGGGATAGTTTGCTTATCATAGGTTAAAGATTAGTTGTTAATTGATTTTATTATCAAAATGCTTCAATTCAGTAGATTTCCTTTTGTAAATTAGAAATAGTTGTGAAGTTTAAATTAAGAATAGCGTTCACTTGTTTCTTAGCTTAATTAGTTGCTTATTGATTAGTTTACTTGCAGTAGACATTATCCTAGACTAGTTAGTTGTTTACTTGCTTTAATAGGTTAGTTGCTTACTTGTCTATTTTTGCTTTTATAGGGTATTTGCTTGTCTATTTACTTGCTTCCACAAGATAATTGCTTATTGAATTTTAGTAGGTTAATTACAAGTAGTTTTGGCATTGTTATTGCTTTAGATAGTTTGCTTTTGTTGATTGTTATGTTTGAACTAGTTTGCTTTAAAGTAGGGTTTTCATTTGCTTTCTTAGAACTATCCATTGATCCTTTGTTCAAAGGTTATTTAGGGTACATAGTTTGAGTTTCTTAGTAGGGTTTGAACATTAGTAGTCTTTGCTTGAATAGATTAGCCCTTAGATAGCCACTCCCTTAGTTAGAATATACTACCAACCTTTCTACCTTGGCATATATATTGCTACAACTCTAAGTTTACTTACCCCGGGTTGGCAATTTAATTGAGGGTTTTTAGTGTGTTTTTAGTGCATATAGAACACCCATCAGCAAGTCACCCCATGTAAAATGCTCCATTCTCAAGGCATGGGTAGAGAATATTTATTTTGATAGAATGACCCATCTTATCCTAACTTTTACCTATTTGATAAAGTTGAGGATACAAGACGATATGATTTCCAAAGTTTTGAACAATATTGTTGCATTGAAAAAAAATCAATCAATCTTGAATGGATTCGTTTTGGAATTCTCTAATGACAAGGTTCTTGATTCAAGCTTATTTGTTTTTGACTTCGACTTATATTGATCTTTGGATGCTTCAATATACAAGTACAACATTGACATTGGTTAGGTAACTTTGGACATTAGTATGTTGGTTCTTGCGTGCTACAACTTTTGTAATTTAGGTGAAGATATGATACCGTGGTAAGTTAACCCTTATTATTTGATTTGTTATTTTCATGATTTACTTGTGTCATTATGCCGATCTTTGATATTTTTGTTTTCACTGGTGTGCCAACATCATTTGATTGAGATACAACTTTAGCAATAGCCAATAAGGGACCTCCAACCATAATTGAATTTGTAGAGGTCATCTTGTCATCATATTATCTCTTGGTTCAATTTCTAGATGCTTTTATATGATAAAACTTCATTAGTAGTGATAGTTTGATTTGAGGTGCTTTATTCCATTGAAGTCTCTTTATCTACATTTTCAACTTCTAAAAGCTTCCTTGATTCACTCACATTAATTGATGTATCTTTGTCTACTTTCAATGTCGATATATCCATACATTTTAACTTCTTTACTTCCAAAATTAAGAATTGACTATGATTATTCAAACATTTGATTTCCTCGTCTTTACTCACAATATCTTCTCAAAATTTTTATGGGCCTCTTGCTTCTCTTGTGATTCTCAATTACATTGAATTGCAACATTTTGTTAAATTGAGGCTCTGATCCTTCACTTATAAGTCACAATTTTTTTCTTTGATGCTTGTTTTGTTTCTTTTAACTCCTTTTGTCTTTATTTTTTTCTCAAAATATATATCTTGAGGAAACCCATTTGACACTTCCCCTTATTCCAAGGATGACATCTAGAGTAAATTTAATTCTGTAGAAGATTGAGGTTTGTCAATAGTCCCGTGATGATCATCGTATTCAACAAATGGCTCAGGAAGAGCATCATGTCACAACGTGGGATTTGAACCTAGGTGGGGAGAATAACAATTCTCCTTGCAACCAACAAGTCTATTCCCACTTTATAAGAACTCCTTTGTCACGTTAACTTGGTATTTTAATTTACATTGTAGGGTATGCACTTCATATTAAATAACAAGTTAGCTTGATTGGTTTGTAGTCATATAAAACCACGAGATTGGTTTTTGGTTTTCCTTAAACCACCACTTAGTAGAAGACTTACAAATTCTGCTAGACAAAGGTTTGTGGTTTTCCTTAAACCTCTAGTTGGTAGAAGACTTTCAACTTCTACTATAGAACAATTTATGGTCATCTTTAAACCAACATTCGAGAGCACTTCCAATTAGCAGAAGATATTAACTTCTATTTTCTAGCTAACTTAGGAAATGTTCTGGGAACCATTGAGCCTAGAGCAGGGTTCCAGAGTTTGTGGTCATCCTTAAACCACCAGATTGGTTTGAGGTCTTCCTTAAACCACCATCACCATTCGGTTTGTGGTCATCCCAAAACCACCAAATTCAAAGAGCACATTCAACCATTAGCAACTGTCCACTTCCAGATTTCAGCTGCACACTTCCATACTTCATCTCTCTTCTTGAACTCATATACACCCCTTTGGATTAAGGGGGGGAATGTTGGAAACGTAATCCACTTAGGTTACAATATTCCTCACTTGAAGGAATATGAAAGGTCAAGTGACTGTAAACAATTTTGTCTCCCATAGTGGCTGGCTCTTCGACCATGAATCCTCAAATCTTGAAAATGGAAGACACTAGTAAAGTTCTTGCTCACAAGTTGTGGCACCATTTTCAAAAGTTTCAAACAAACACATGGGCAATGCAATTGAGCAATATTTTCAATATATATAGAGACTGTCACTTCTTAGGCATAGATATTGCAACTATCAACTCAAAAGGAATTCATCCTGTACAATTTCACAATTAGATTTTATACACAAGCTTTAATGTTTCTAAACCGATATTTTTCATTATTATTTTTGTTAGACTGTTACCTTTTTAGAGTGTTAGAATTTGTTTTATATCCATGTGCAGGTTTTGAATTATGCCCATGATTTTTAAGGTTTCACAAATGCTTTATTTTCTTAAGATATTGTAATATTTTATTGCTTGCAAGTTTGGATGCAATATTTTATTGCATGTAACTATGGATTTTATGGAATGACTTGTTGTTGATTACAATGAAGATATTTTCATTCAAGCCTTGAAGGAAATTATTGAAACAACATACCTCTTTCTCTTCTCGCACATGTATGAAAATCGATTAATCTGGGAAAGCACGGGTTATGTCTTAATCGAAATGCTAACATCCTTCGCCATTCAAGTATCTTTTGTCTGTTCTGTGGTGGAGTATCGATATTTAAAACAATTCAAATTCAATTTTTGTAGGTGTTAGAGGAGCAAGCAGTGGCTCCATGTGACATGTCGAGTGGACTATCCTTCCCCTAAACCTCTAGCTTAGCAGAGCATGGTGGCTCATTCAAGTTTGCATCAACATGATAGTACCCTTTCATAAACTTTAGTGTAGCTTTGTTAGAGTTGCTACAGAGCCATCTTGACTGATTGCAACCATAGTCAGATATTTCAGTGTCAAAGCCTACAAATTAACCACAAAAAAATTGTTTTTTTTAATCATTTCTTTGTTCTGACTATTGAGAAAAAGAAATCCCATACACTAAGGAAATAAAGTCACATCATGTTGCTATGAACCAATAAAAAGTTAGAGTTGGGAAATCTTATAATAAGAAAATGAATTTGTTTTTAAAAATTATGAGAGATAATATAGAATTTTATGTAAACTTTGGAAATGATTGGAAATTTGGTATGAACTAATACTGATTCAAGGTAGTTTGACTTCTTATGGAAAACTATAGTCCCTAATAAGACATTACTAGTATCATATAACCGACTTAACATATATTATAACACATTCGATAAAAATAGGGTCTAAGCTACACACAACCTTTTTATTAATATATATCAAGTTACGTGTTATAAGAAGTTAGTCAAGTTCATGAAATTGGAGTGTTCAAGTTGCCAAATAAATGATATGTTTGTTTTTTGTTTGTCAATATGCTTTCACAGTCGAGCAATGAAATTTGTTATGGTTGTGTGAATGGATATGATGGTTCACTTCATGAAATCATCATCTATGAATAAATAACCACATAATACTTATATTAAGATAATGCTATTTATTATTATGAATAGATTGTATGGGATTGATGAATTTAGATACAATGTCGTTTATATAAAAACATGTTGGGGTAATCAGTCATATCATTTAGGAAAATGGATGACTTATCATTGTTAAATATACAATATTGAGCTATGACTTTTATTACATAATAACTGTTTATACAATATTACATTAGTGATAATAAGTATATTGCAAGACACCCCATTTAAAATGCTCCATTCTCAAGGAATGGGTAGAAAATATTTATTTTGATAAAATGACCCATCTTCTCCTAAATTTTACCTATTTGATAAGGTTGAGGATAGAAGACAATATGATTTCCAAAGTTTTGAACAATATTGTTGCATTGACAAACAATCAATCAATCTTGAATGGATTCTTTTTGGAATTCTCTAATGATAAGGTTATTGATTCAGGCTTATTTGTTTTTGACTTCGATTTATATTGATCTTTGGATGCTTCAATATACAAGTACAACATTGACATTGGTTAGGTAACTTTGGACATTAGTATGTTGGTTCTTGCGTGCTACAACTTTTGTAATTTAGGTGAAGATATGATACCGTGGTAAGTTAACCCTTATTATTTGATTTGTTATTTTCATGATTTACTTGTGTCATTATGCCGATCTTTGATATTTTTGTTTTCACTGGTGTGCCAACATCATTTGATTGAGATACAACTTTAGCAATAGCCAATAAGGGACCTCCAACCATAATTGAATTTGTAGAGGTCATCTTGTCATCATATTATCTCTTGGTTCAATTTCTAGATGCTTTTATATGATAAAACTTCATTAGTAGTGATAGTTTGATTTGAGGTGCTTTATTCCATTGAAGTCTCTTTATCTACATTTTCAACTTCTAGAAGCTTCCTTGATTCACTCACATTAATTGATGTATCTTTGTCTACTTTCAATGCCGATATATCCATACATTTTAACTTTTTTACTTCCATAATTAAGAATTGACTATGATTATTCAATTATTTGATTTCCTTGTCTTTACTCACAATATCTTCTCAAAATTTTTATGGGCCTCTTGCTTCTCTTGCGATTCTCAATTACATCGAATTGCGACATTTTTTTTAAATTGAGGTTCCGATCCTTCACTTATAAGTCACAATTTTTCTCTTTGATGCTTGTTTTTTTTTTTTTTTTTTAACTCCTTTTGTCTTTATTTTTTACTCAAAATATATATCTTGAGGAAACCCATTTGACACTTCCCCTTATTCCAAGGATGACATTTAGAGTAAATTTACTTTTGTAGAAGATTGAGGTTTGTCAATAGTCCCGTGATGATCATCGTATTCAACAAATGTCTCATGAAGAGCATCATGTCACAACATGGGATTTGAACCTAGGTGAGGAGAATAACAATTTTCCTTGCAACCACCCGGTCTATTCCCACTTGATAAGAACTCCTTTGTCATGTTAACTTGGTCTTTTAATTTACATTGTAGGGTATGCACTTCATATTAAATAA
Source organism: Picea glauca (assembly GCA_000966675.3). Classification (NCBI taxonomy): domain Eukaryota; kingdom Viridiplantae; phylum Streptophyta; class Pinopsida; order Pinales; family Pinaceae; genus Picea; species Picea glauca. The sequence continues at coordinate 50,080 of JZKD02S1674086.1, read as the reverse complement.
CAAGTGAGCTTGATTGGTTCGTGGTCATATAAAACCACTAGATTGGTTTTTGGTTTTCCTTAAACCACCACTTAGTAGAAGACTTACAACTTTTGCTAGACAAAGGTTTGTGGTTTTCCTTAAACCTCCAGTTGGTAGAAGACTTTCAACTTCTACTATAGAAAAATTTATGGTCATCTTTAAACCAACATTCGAGAGCACTTCCAATTAGCAGAAGACATTAACTTCGAGTTTCTAGCTAACTTAGGAAATGTTCTGGGAACCTTTGAGCCTAGAGCAGGGTTCCAGAGTTTGTGGTCATCCTTAAACCACTAGATTGGTTTGAGGTCTTCCTTAAACCACCATCACCATTCGGTTTGTGGTCATCCCAAAACCACCAAATTCAAAGAGCACATTCAACCATTGGCAACTGTCCACTTCCAGATTTCAGTTGCACACTTCCATGCTTCATCTCTCTTCTTGGACTCATATACACCCCTTCGGATTAAGGGGGGAAATGTTGGAAGCATAATCCACTTAGGTTACAATATTCCTCACTTGAAGGAATGTGAAAGGTCAAGTGACTGTAAACAATTTTGTCTCCCATAGTGGCTGGCTCTTCGACCATGAATCCTCAAATCCTGAAAATGGAAGACACTAGTAAAGTTCTTGCTCACAAGTTGTGGCACCATTTTTAAAAGTTTCAAACAAACACATGGGAAATGCACTTGAGCAATATTTTCAATATATATAGAGACTGTCACTTCTTAGGCATAGATATTGCAACTACCAACTCAAAAGGAATTCATCTTGTACAATTTCACAATCAGATTTTATACACAAGCTTTAATGTTTCTAAATCGATATTTTTCATTATTATTTTTGGTTAGACTGTTACCTTTTTAGAGTGTTAGAATTTGTTTTAAATCCGTGTGGTTTTGAATTATGCCCATGATTTTTAAGGTTTCACAAATGCTTTATTTTCTTAAGATATTGTAATATTTTATTTCTTGCAAGTTTGGATGTAGTATTTTATTGCATGTAACTATGGATTTTATGGAATGACTTGTTGTTGATTACAATGAAGGTATTTTCATTCAAAACTTGAAGGAAATTATTGAAACAACATACCTCTTTCTCTTCTCGCACATGTATGAAAATCAATTAATCTGGGAAAGCACAAGTTTTGTCTGAATTGAAATGCTAACATGTTTCGCCCTTCAAGTATCTCTAGTCTGTTATGTGGTGGAGTCTCGATATTTAAAACAATTCAAATTCAGGTTTTGTAGGTGTTAGAGGAGCAAGTAGTGGCTCCATTTGACATGTTGAGTGGACTATCCTTCCCCTAAACCTCCACCTTAGGAGAGCATGGTGGCTCATTCAAGTTTGCATCAACATGATAGCACCCTTTCCTACACTTTAGTTTATCTTTGTTAGAGCCACAACATAGCTATCTTGACTTAATGCAACCACAGTTAGAGATTTCAGGGTCAAAGCCTACAAATTAACCACAAAAAAATTGTTTTTTTTTAATCATTTTTTTGTTTTGACTATTGAGAAAAAGAAATGCCATACACTAAGGAAATAAATTCACGTCATGTTGCTATGAACCAATGAAAAATTAGAGTTGGGAAATCTTATAATAAGAAAATGAATTTGTTTTTAAAAATTATGAGAGATAATATAGAATTTTATGTAAACTTTGGAAATGATTTGGAATTTGGTATGAACTAACACTGATTCAAGGTAGTTTGACTTCTTATCGAAAACTATAGTCCCTAATTAGACATTACTAGTATCATATAACCGACTTAACATACATTATAACATATTCGATAAAAGTAGGGTCTAATCTACACACAACCTTTTTATTAATATATATCAAGTTACGTGTTATAAGAAGTTAGTCAAGTTCATGAAATTGGAGTGTTCAGGTTGCCAAATAAATGATATGTTTGTTTTTTGTTTGTCAATATGCTTTCACAGTCTAGCAATGAAAGTTGTTATGGTTGTGTGAATGGATATGATGGTTCACTTCATGAAATCATCATCAATGAATAAAGAACCACATAATACTTATATTAAGATAATACTATTTATTATTGTGAATAGATTGTATGGGATTGATGAATTTAGATACAATGTCGTTTATATAAAAACATGTTGGGGTAATCAGTCATATCATTTAGGAAAATTGATGACTTATCATTGTTAAATATACAATATTGACCTATGACTTTTATTACATAATAAATGTTTATACAATATTACATTAGTGATAATAAGTATATTGCAAGTCACCCCATTTAAAATGCTCCATTCTCAAGGCATGGGTAGAGAATATTTATTTTGATAGAATGACCCATCTTCTCCTAACTTTTACCTATTTGATAAGGTTGATGATACACGACAATATGATTTCCAAAGTTTTGAACAATATTGTTGCATTGATAAACAATCAATCAATCTTGAATGGATTCTTTTTTGAATTCTCTAATGATAAGGTTCTTGATTCAAGCTTATTTGTTTTTGACTTCAAGTTATATTGATCTTTGGATGCTTCAATATACAAGTACAACATTGACATTGGTTAGGTAACTTTGGATATTAGTATGTTGGTTCTTGCATGCTACAACTTTTGTAATTTAGGTGAAGATATGATACCGTGGTAAGTTAACCCTTATTATTTGATTTGTTATTTTCATGATTTACTTGTGTCATCATGTCGATCTTTGATATTTTTGTTTTCACTGGTGTGTCAATATCCTTTGATTGAGATACAACTTTAGAAATAGCCATTAAGGGACCTCCAACCATAATTGAATCTGTAGAGGTCATCTTGTTATCATATTATCTCTTGGTTCAATTTCTAAATGTTTTTATATGATAAAACTTCATTAGTAGTGATACTTTGATTTGAGGTGCTTTATTCCATTGAAGTCTCTTTATATACATTTTCAACTTCTAAAAGCTTCCTTGATTCACTCACATTAATTAATGTATCTTTGTCTACTTTCAATGTCGATATATCCATACATTTTAACTTTTTTACTTCCATAATTAAGAATTGACTATGATTATTCAAACATTTGATTTCCTTGTCTTTACTCACAATATCTTCTCAAAATTTTTATGGGCCTCTTGCTTCTCTTGTGATTCTCAATTACATCGAATTGCAACATTTTGTTAAATCAAGGCTCTGATCCTTCACTTATAAGTCACAATTTTTTTCTTTGATGCTTTTTTTTTTTAACTCCTTTTGTCTTTATTTTTTACTCAAAATATATATCTTGAGGAAACCCATTTGACACTTCCCCTTATTCCAAGGATGGCATCTAGAGTAAATTTAATTCTATAGAATATTGAGGTTTGTCAGTAGTCCCGTGATGATCATCGTATTCAACAAATGTCTCACGAAGAGCATCATGTCACAACGTGGGATTTGAACCTAGGTGGGGAGAATAACAATTTTCCTTGCAATCACAGAGTCTATTCCCACTTGATAAGAACTCCTTTGTCGCTTTTAATTTACATTGTAGGGTATGCACTTCATATTAAATATCTTCTTTAACATTTCCAAGATCTCTAGTTTTCACTATGATTTGCCACTTCTTGTGTTAAATGATTCACTTCATTTAAAAAAATATATTTATCTTCAAATCATTGCATTTATTTCAATGCTGGAATAGGCGAACAAATTATAATTTTTTGTCAATTGATGTCTCTCAAATTAGTTTTGAGGTCGGCCCAAGCATTTTGTGTATCACAAATTTACATATTTGGTGACTCACTCATGGTTATTCAATGGTTGCGCAAGGAAATGACATTGAAGAACTTCACTTTACAACCATTGTATGATTATGTACAACTTCTATTGACAACCTTCTCACATATCTCTTTGTCTCACATATATAGGGACAAGAACTTGAACAAGATGGACTATCAAAAGATAGATTAGGACTAGATCGATGAACTTAGATTATATCCATACTCTAGGATGGGTACACAACTAAATATACTCATGAACCTTGGCTCTAATTATATACCACTAAAACATATTGTTTAAGACAAAGTACACTTTCGAGTTTATAGTTTGAATGATGTAATTTTCATGGGGAAATAGACTTGATTTTCTTACTACAATTTATTGTTATGCTTAAAGAAGCAAGTACAAAGACTTGTTTTATAAAATGGATTTAGTGCACTCTTGATTGCCTTTGGCATATAACTATGTAATTTTGTTTATATTTACTAAAAGTTAGATTAAAAAAAATTAATTTTCTTCCCATAAATTATTTACTAAAGTCATGTTTTTTTCAAAATTCTTTTAATTGTACTTTTAAATATTTACATATTTATATAGTTATTTTCATCTATATTGCTATAATTGTTATAAAACTCTTTTAAATAATTTTTAATCAACCAATTAAAATAAAATAAATACACAAAATGCAAAATCTACACTAAAATATATATTCTTCATTTTTATTATTCTTTGAAATAATAACTTTGAAATATATATTTTCTTGATCTTTAATATCCTTTAAATTGATCACTTTGAGATATATATCTTCTTCATCTTTAATATCATCTGAATGGACCACTTTGAGATGTCGTTAATACCTTTAACCTCTTTTTAAAACTTTCAAATACTTTCGATGGGGGTTTTCTGCGGTTTCTCATTACCGTAGGTGTGCGATCTTAACCCTCCCTAGCCAACACGACCTCTCTACGGTTGACTAGAGGTCACACTTGGTTAACGGTTGCGTGTCGTTACTCTCTCCCCAACAGACAACTACCCCCCATGCTCATGGCGACCTACGACGAGGCTGTGGACTATTCGTTGGATCCTACCGAAACCCTACCCTGGTTCTCGACAGGTGGCAACCCACCTCCTATTTTCTCCATGCACCTCCCGATGTCTGAGGTGACATCCTTTTGGGGGGAGCCTGCAGGCATCTTAGAACCTTTTATCCCACTGTCCCGGACACCGACATATTTTTCGGCACTGGATCCTTCTTCTCTGCAGCTTCCCGCTAGCGACCACTCCTTTGCGACTACTTCACAAGGGTTTCAGGCTACATCTCTGTTCGAAACTCTCAAGCCAGTGGGATGTTATATGCGGGGGTTTATTCCTCTTTTCTTCCTGTGAGCTCACCTTCTATGACTACCCTCCCTTGGGACTCCCCGATTTCCTCTTTCCCCAGTTTTTTTCCTGAGCCCCCTCTATTCTCTCCTTCTTGCAAGGGTCCTCTCCTGGAGGAACTTTAAGTGGCTCCGTACCCTCTTGGATCTCATAGGCCAGATCTTGAGTTCCTGGATTTCAGTTTCTACCCCGACGTAGGCTCCAGTCTTCTCTCTGAAGCTATTTTTGGTGGGTCGCCTACGGGTTTCATTGGATCTTATCTTCCACCATCAAACTTGAATGGGTGGAATTTTATCAAAGATGATGACAACGGGGCTATAGATCCTCTTGAATCAGCTAAGGGATTGGACACTCTCACCACGAACATGCCCAGGAAGCGGAACAAGTGCATCGGGGCCGTCTTGGACTCCTCAAATCTCATCCTGGGCGGAGACCTCTCTATGGATGAAGTGGTTGAATTGGCGAATAAATCAGTGGTGGGGAAGGTTTTCGGGCATAATTTTAGTGAGAAAACTCTTAAAGTCTAGGTGGCCACTACCTGGGGATCGACACAATCCTCGACTCCATAAATTCACTGCCTCTCATGGGGTTGGTTCCTGATTGTTTTCGCAGAGGCAACACAGGCTTCTTGGTCCCTCTTAGGATGTTGGTCCATTGATTCCTCTCCAGTCCTTCTTAAGCTATGGGATCCAACCTTCGATGCAGCTAGTGAGCGTGTGGACTCCTTCCTAATATGGGTTCGTCTGCCAGGGCTCCCGCCCCACCTATGGTCTGTGAAGGTTTTCCAAGCAATTGGGAACATACTGGGCACATATTTGGATGCAGATTTATCTTTCAGGGAGATGGGGAAAATGTCATTGACCCGTATTTTAGTCTCTCTTAACATCAGGGGAGGGTTGCAGACGGAACTCAACATCATAGACCAGGGTCGCACCAGGGCTCGAATCCTTGACTATGAGGGCATTCCTTTCCACTACCGTCGCTGTCATGCTCATGGGCATATAGTAAAAGACTGCCCACTGCCGATCCATGGATGTTCTTACACTTCTTGACCTCTCACGTCTGCGGAACATCAGATCGAGCCCTCACCCTCAGATTCGACATCACCCACAACATCCTCTACCTTATACTCTCAGCACTCTCTAGGAAGATTCCAAAGGGGGGCTCAACCGTCTACAGGTGGTTTTGCAATGTGCACGGATCGACTAGCTATTGGTCGAGTTTCCCCCCAGGCTCGGGAGTGGGAACCTCTTCGTCCTCAAGGTAAAATTCAAGTGCCTTCCTTTGAATCTTATTTTAATTTTCACTACACTATTCCTCTGTCGGTTCTAGATCCTCTTCGGGTTTTTAAATTCTTAAAACTGGACAAACCCCTCCCCCCCTTAAGGCCCCTCCACTCGGTTCTCCCCTAGATTGCCAAGCCATACTCCCGCTCCCCTCTTCCCTCTCTCTCTGTTCTCCCCTTGGTCTGGCTCTCACTGGAGGGAGGGACAATCAAGCCTCCTTCACCTTTTAAATTTAATGCTTCATGAATTTTAGATGAGAATTTCCTTGCACTAGTTTAGTCAAATTGGAGGCCTTTTGACCCCAGCTTAGGCTCTCCAGTGGGTTTACACTTTGCGAACAATCTCAAAAGAATCAAAATATTGACTATTCCCTGGGCTCGGGATAAAAGGCAGAGGGAGGAAAGGGAATTACAAAGCACGAAATAAAAAGTCGAGGCCATCTACCACGAGTCAGATGTGAGATCCCTCTCTGACTCCTCTAGGGAATCTCTAATGACTCTAGAATCTCGACGTAAACAAATTCTAGCTGATCAAGAGGTGACCTGACGATTAAAAATCCGGGCCATTTGGCTATATCAGGGGGATGAGAACACAAATTTTTTCCATGCTTTTGCAAAAGGCCGCAAAGCCTCAAGTACTATTTGGAACATGAGGGATCAGGAAGGAAGGAATGTGTCATCCTTTGATGGATTGGCGGAGATGGGAAATAATTTCTTCAAATCCTTGTATAAAGCAGAACAAAGGGTGAATATCGTCGAGATTGTTCGGCTGGCTCTCTACTATCCTAGCTTTGTGGATGAGGAAAAAAACAGATAAATATTCAAGGAAGTTAGTGAACCTGAATTAAAGGAGACTCTTCACATATTTCAAAAGGATAAGAGCCCGGGGCCAGATGGTTGGCCGATATAATTCTATCTCGGATTATATGATTTGCTAGGAACTAACCTCCTCCAGGTGGTGGAAGAATACAGAAGGAACGGTATGATGCATCTTCCCTTCAACTCAACCTTCCTGGCACTAATTCCAAAAAAGGATGATCCCCTCTCCTTCGAGGATTTTAGGCTGATCTCTCTGTGTAATTGCATTTACAAAATTGTGGAAGAACTCATTTCCATATGCCTTAAACCCATACTCTCAGAGGCTATTTCAAAAGAACAATTTGGTTTCTTAAATAGTCAGTAGATTCAAGAAGCTATCAGGGTGGCTCAAGAAGGCCTGCACAATCTTAAAACTTTGAGGTCCAAAAGGGTTGTCCTAAAAATTGATCTCTCAAAGGATTTTGATCGGGTAAGCTGGTCCTTTATCAAGCTACTTCTTACACATTTGGGGTTTGAGGTACCTTTCATCATGTGGATAATGGCTTGTATTTCCTCAGTTTCTTTTGTGGTACTGATTAATGGATAAACCTCTCCCTTTCTCTCCTCAGAAAGGGGGCTAAGGCAGGGATGCCCCTTTTCACCTCTCCTCTTTCTCTTGGTAGTAGAAGGCTTAAGCAGGGCCTTGGGATCGACCACCACCTCAGGGGATTTCTAGGGTATTCAAACCTCTCAAGATTTTAGAATTACTCATCTAATTTTTGTAGATGATTTCCTAATTTTCTGTAGTGGTAGACCTAGGGATGCAGAGACTTTAGCAGAAATACTCCGACTTTTTCGGAGTGCTACAGGGATGATCATCAACTCACAAAAATCTACTTTATCCCTGAGTGGGCTCGACAATGCCACCTGAGCCCTTTATAGATCCCTATTCCCTTTCCCTCTACATGAGTTACAACATGGGATTAAATATCTCATCTTTCAACTCAAAGAAAACAAATACCTATCAAGGGATTGGAGTTGGCTCTTGGCGAAATTAGAAAAAAGATTAAACCTCTGGAGTTTTCGATGGCTCTCAAGGGCAGGTCAGATGACTTTGACAAAAGCGGTTCTGGAAGCTATCCTGGTCTACTGGATGTCTCTCTCCTGGATTCCTAAAGGTATCTTAGAAAAAATCCCTAGATTATGCTTTCATTTTATCTGGTCTGGAATGAAGGATCACTACACCTTACCTTGGGAAAAATGGGATAGATTGGGCTGCCCAAAAGAATTGGGGGGCTGGGGCCTGAAGAATATTTTCATCTTTTCCAAAGCCTTAGCAACAAAATCTTGCTGGAGGCTCTTCACTACAACTAGCTTATGGACTCAAGTGGTCACCCACAAATACATGAATCTAGACTTGTTTGGAGATTGGATTCGTCGGGCCGACCATAATTTATCTAGCTGCTCCATCATTTGGAAGGCAATAATCAAATCCTTCCATGTAATTGGTGATGGATTGACTTGGAGAGTTGGAAGGGGGGATAAAGTCCACATTGGCAAAGACCCTTGGCCTGGAAGTGGGAATGACCACTCCCTTCATTAGGAAATCCTAGACCATTTACATACTTAGGGGTACTTCAAACTTAATCAAATTGTTGATCTAGGCTCCACATACATATGGCATCAAGGTTGGCTCAATTCTGAGTTTCTTGGGCTGGAAGGAAAGATCAAACTACATTGGGACAACTACATTTTTTCCCTTTAGAGGGGCCACATCAGGCTCCTGGATAAGGATGATGAGCTGGTTTGGAAAAAATCCCCACATGGGGTTTACACTCTGAAATTGGGCTACATAGCCCTTAATGTTGATCTTCTCCAAACAGAACCATGTTGGTGGTGGAGAGGTCTTTGGAAGCTCAAATCCCCACTGAAAACTAAGATCTTCATGTGGTCAGCGCTGGTTAACAAAGTTCCAACTTGGGACAAGATGAGGAAGTGTCATATCGAAGGGCCAGGATAGTGTTCTTTGTGTAAAGTGGAAAATGAATCTATAGATCACATCCTCATCTTTTGCCCTTTTACCTTAAAATTTTGGGGGAAGCTGCTCTACTTCTAAAACAACAATGTGGGTGGAATGGCCCAAGGCTAGAATCTAGCTGGGGAAATTGGTTGTAATATCCTTCACATAAGAACTTGAAATCCCTGCCACCCATAATAAATTGGGGAGTCTGGTTGGCCATGAACTCGACCATTTTCCAGGATAAGGCCTTGGTAGCTGAATTAGTAGCTGCCAAAAGTCTCTCTATATTGGAACACTTTCCCCAGGAAAAGAATGCACCTGGAATTCGAGTATCTCAGCCTTCTCCAATAGACCCAACCATGGCCTGGGATTTTTTTTATGGAGCATC
>JZKD02S1674086.1:28301-39393 GCA_000966675.3 Picea glauca | reverse complement strand
TATATATATATATATATATATATATATATATATATATATGTTTAATAAATATTGATTTTAATTCTTATGATGGTGATGATTAACGTCCATTGAAACCAATTGGTCTATCAGGCCTTAAGAAGGTAAGAAATTATTTCGATTTCTTTAAAATTGTATTTTTATGCTAAAAAAACATTAGAAGCATTTCAAAATCACCATAGTTTTGATGGCTTAGAGGTTAAGAAGATCTGTATTGTGGCAAATATTTTTAAATTGGGATCTGATTTGAGTATAGGCAAGGCAATCTAAGAGGAGGTATTTTTCCCGAAAATATTCACACCCCTGAGTACTTCCCCTCATTTCAAGAATGGTACCCAAGATATGTCACTTGCAAGAATTGGGAATTGAACGTGGGTGGGGAGGATAACAATCATTATTCCCAACCACTTGAACTAAACTAAATCTATATATTTTATTTGTGATTAGCCAAATCTAATAAACCACATATTGAAATACATGTATGATAATTGATCTTGGTAAATAACTATGTCTATATTCAAACTTCAATGACTTCAATGGCCCTATGGTGCTTAAAATCAATTTTAATCCCGAGGAAACCCACACTATTACAACTATTACATTTTACTTCACCGCATATTAAATATGCTTGAAATGGGTACTCAATTGTAAATTTCCTAGAAGTGCAAAAATAATACCTTTTAAAAAAGCAACTATAATATTTTATAAGAAACTCTAAATCAATTTACATAAAAGAAATCAAACAACTATTTGATGGAAATTACACTTCTACATTAATCTTCATGCTCAAGAGGGAGACAATGTCGTGACAATGAGATTGTTTGGAAACTGCTCTCTACGCATCACAACACATATGCAAACTAAATTTTAAATTTAAATTGAATATAGGTCGATGGTGTTCTGGAGATTTGATGGTCATTAATGTATATATGTCATAGCCAAAGAGGTTTTGAATACAAACAAATCTACAACTTCTCATTCTTCCCAAACAAAGTTGTTTAAGTTTTACAATACTAAATAACACTTTACGAGGAAAAGTTGCATCCATTGCACAAAAGATATAAATTTTGTGCTTGTCAAAGGCATTTCCAACCATCCAAATGGTCCTCAAGATACAACTGAAAGTCCTTTTTAAAAACATCACAAGCAACATAAATATTGTCCAAAATATTAACAACATCTATAACCTCGTTCAAGCATAAAAATGGTCCAAAATATAAAAGCATCCAATGATGTACACTCCAGTGATGTACAAGCCTATTCAAGCAGCGCAAAAAAAAACATCCAAAACCATCCAACAAAAATACATAGGCTTGAAAACATATTTTAAGGTGAGCATATAGCCCATTCCCCAACATCAACTGAAATCCTAGCTTCACCAAAAAAAGGGTGTGACCATATAAAAGAAGTAAATGAAATTACCTCATATATTTCTAAGACTACCATCCTTTGATTCCAACATTGATCAATTCACTTTGTTTTTTTCTTTGTACACATGAGAAAAACAAATGGACTTAAAAATATTTGGAGATAACATGACTTCTCCAAAGAATCATGCAACATAGTTTCTTTTCTATGCACCTCGTTAAAATTTTTTTCCACAGGAAAAAAAATTCTCATTATATTCAAAACAGAGTATAATTGTTTACAAAAACAACATCCTTTTCTGTAGATAGTTTTGTGCCTGAAATCCCTGGTTTGTTCATCGATATCTAGCTATTAAAGAAAAAACTCCCTATCCAATGCCAGCGTAAAAACAAACATCCTCTGTCCTAGAGGAATAGATCCAGAAATGGCAGCGCATTCTACTAAGGATAGCTGGAAAAAATATGATAAACATTACATTAAAGCAGCATAAACGAGGAGGGACCCTCATTTCCGTCCTCCCATCGAGAGAAATTAATTTGACCAATGGACATCAACAACGCCTCTTTTGACAATGTATCCGCAACACAATTATCTTCTCTGAAGATATGGTCAAAGGAAAGGTTCCTAAAGTGCTGGATGGCTTCATGAGTTCTATCTTTCCAGCTCAACAGGGCAGCCGCCTGGAGATCAGCCTTTCCATTGAGCCATTCAATTACAATTCTTGAATCCCCAAGAACCAACAGATAAAAAATGTTCAGTCTTTTTCATAAGGCAATTTTGATCAAAAGAAAAGAAACACATTTACACATCAAATATAAAACTATACATTTCTATATCTAATATCTAACCCTGTTGTATTCTCCAATTTCGTACTATAAGATTGCAAGATTATTCACCATTGTTTGTATTTACAATGAGACAAACAAATTTTTATCGCCGAAGCATATTTATTTTCAGTCTAGTAAAAAACAAATCAATGATCAAGGAAAACAACAAACTATCGCAAGCAACTATTAATAGAATGTGTCCAAATGAGAGTTCCATCTTTAAAATGGCTTTGCAAAACACAAAAGAAAAGAAACCTATCACTCTTAAAAACACAGGTTTTATGCTACCTCATATATCATAAGTGACTTGTTCAACTTCAAATACATAGATACATAAATTGCATTTTCCTCATTGAAATGTAAATGACATAACAAAATCCACATTTCTAGAACATTTTATATACTATATATGATTTGTAAATTGTTGTGAATATTTCACTGGAATTGTTCGTCACAACAGAGTTAATAAATAAAACTAAAATCTACACTATGAAGGTTAAATTCCTTTGGGTTCCATAATATAGTTACTGATTTTTTGCTTATGTATGAAATAGATAAAATGCAGAAAATAGAGAACAATAAATTACAATCAAACACCATTTGCAAGATAACACAAATATTTTCTTTGGAAAACCCTTACGGGAGAAAACCCAGCTAGAAGGTGACGTTGCTCCTAGTGGTCCATTATTTAACATAGCCTGATAGTCATCTAAGGGTAGGTTTTTTTATTTCCTCAACCCTCTATTGTGGCAGGGTTTTGAACCTTCTAGAATCTTCTTGAAAGTGACCACATGACTAGCCCCATATGCATGAGTAATAAGGGGCTAACGTTGCATCCTCTTGTACCATGGTGGCCAACCTGGTAGGTCAACTTGCGAGTGACATAACTTTTGCATATGGGCTCCGATTGACGCACGATTTGCACCTTTGGAAAGGTCTTGGAGTGTAGAACATTGTCAAGGGTGTGGGCAAGAGCTTTGGACACCAAAGCCCCCCAAAAATCCGTTTAATGCCTCAAAATGACTTCGAAAGGTTTCAGACCCCAATTTCCCAAACTGGGACATGCCATTAAAATGACCCTGCAAGTTCATTCCTCCAATTTTTTCCACTCTGAAAGCATAAAATAGATGACAAATAATATAATGGTCCAATCTAGATCAATATAAATATTTGAAAGCCATTTCCTATAACATGTAAACCAAGGAAAATATAATGGATTGATTTAGTTTTGATTTGGATTTTCACAAGAAATTGTGTTAAGGCTAAGCTATCTAATTGCTATTTTACATGAAGACCACACAACATTGATTGTGCAGAGTCAATAAATATAATGAATTAAATTGAGCAAGCTTTCTCCTTTCGGCTCATTACTATTGAGTAGTAGAGGAGAGTTTCCACTTTCTCCAATATGCACATCGAAGCATACCAAATACATGTATACTAAAAAGTTCACACAAATTTAACAAGACACAAGAAGCATAAGGAAATGATGTTTAAATTGACCTGTTAAAAACCCTCTTGGAAATAATCCTTGCAAGGATGAACTAGAATTTGCAAGGATGAACTAGAATAGTCGAAGATAACAACAAAGTCACATGCACCAAACACAGGGTAAAATGTTTCCTACCAAAGGTGGATGGAGTGATGCCCTTGGCCTAAAACCTACTTGATCATCAATGTTTCCTACCAAAAGTGGATGGAGTGATGCCCGTGGTCTACTTGATTATCAATTTTATCTCATCTTTCCGTTAGGGATTTCTTCACCCACATAGGGTGGAATCCAACAATGGAGAGCGTGAGTTTGGGGGTTCCCATGATGGTTTTTCCACATGGGATTAATCAACGCACCAATAGAATGCTTGTGGCTAACTAATGGAACTTCGGATTAAGGTTAGAGACGTGTAGGGACGATGGAATGATAGATCGAGTAGAGATTGCAAGAGCTGCCAAATTTCTGCTGGGAAGCAAAGAAGTGAAAGAGACGACAAGGAAGAGTGAAGAAAATTTCGCAATCAAATTTTATACACAAGCTTTAGTGTTTCTAAACATGTATGTTTCATTATTATTTTTGGTTAGACTGTTGATTTTTAGAGCTAGAATTTGTTTTAGATTTGAGTGAAAATTTTGAATTATGCCTATGCTTTTTAAGGTTTTACAAATGCTTTATTTTCTTAAGATATTGTAAAATTTCATTGCATGCAAGTTTGGATGCAATAATATTTTATTGCATGCAACTCTGGATTGTATGGAACGATTTGTTGTTGATTACAACGAAGAGATTTTCATTCAACATACCTCTTGCTTTTTCCTTGTTGAGCTGATCTGCAGGGGAATATTTAGGGGCTTGGTTAATCATGGAGGACTGGAGGACTTATTGTCAACGACTTTCGAAGCCATGGCTTCGAGGAATATATCTCTGATTCTCTTCTCTCTCTCATAGGTAAAGCATGGGTTATGTCTGAATATAGTCCATTATTTAGAAAAACTACAATCCACCTTTAATGAAGAAGAGTATTAATTACAAACAAGGATGAAATAGAAATAATGATTTTATAAGTACATTTTCTCAATGAAGGCAGATTGTACCTACCCACTAGAAAGCATATAGAGTCAAATAGAGGATCATGGCAATCAATAGTAGAAATAGGGAATCTAGTGAGTTGTTGAATTGACAATGCAATTTCCATGGAGTGATTAATTGTTTCTATATTTGATGGCCTAGGCTCACAATGAGTAAGAGTAAGATAATTTGAAGAAATATTTGGATTTATGGTAAATTGGGATTTTTGCAACATAATTGTCCCATAACTCCTCGAGGGAAGGATTTCAGTCATGGAAAAGTATGTTATATTGATAAGTGACAAAAGCTACACATACTTAAGCATATTTAATATTAAAAAAATCATATTTATATCTTATAACTTTAATTTTAAATTTTAAGTAAATATTGAATCAATAATGTATAAATTTTATAATAGCAATGTCCAATAATTTTTTCTTTCATCATTGCTATTTCATATTTTGCGCTCATTAATATCTATGCTTATTAATATCGATTATTTATTAATACTGATTTTGGGGGTTGCAATTTTTTACTCACTATTGCTATAGAGATTAATTTACAACATTGTTGTGAAGAGGATGGATGGTTCAAAATTGCGATTACCAAATTTTCTTTTCATTACTACGTTTTGTTTAATGCCATGAGATAGACTTACCCGACGATTTTAAAGACATATAATGAAAGGTACAAAACACAGATGGGGCTATGAGTCCACCATAGGAGAAAGGTAAGGGGGTATAAGGGGAGAATTGACTTATGTCTCATGGTTACCATTATATCTTATCTACAACCACTTTCATGTGATTATCATATTAACATTTTATCTTAATATTTATGACATTACAATTATGAGCGTAGTGAAATGATTAATTGCTTTAAGTAATAATTTTCTATCCTTAAGTACCTACCACCTATATTAAAGTGACTAATTCCTATATTCATGCAATCAAGGAGATTTCAAATTGGACTCTTGATACCTATCATTAAGGGAGTGGAAGAGTTGGATTAAGACTCTTCCTCTCCCTTTCCTTCGTTCATGCAAAAAAAAGAATTCGAATTAGGAAGAGAAGGTTGAGAAAAAAGTGACTTCTTGAGGAGAGAATAGAGTTCTTGATTAAAAAAGAGCAACCCAACTATCATAGGATCCATGGAGAGATGAAAAATGCACTATCATGTGGAATTTGACACCAAGATTGAGTAGGGAAGTACTTTCTTTAACCTCTACACTTTTGTTGGTTTTCTGGGTTGGTTTGGAAGCTTATGGTAAGGAGAAGAATGATCTATGAGCTTTGACAACTCTTCTTTGCCTTGGTGGTCTCATAGTCGAGTGTTGGGGTGGCATTCATAAAGGATTTTCCTATGGTTGGGAGGAAAACAATACACCCACAATCAGTTGCCTTGGAAATCATTTTATGAAAGATAAGTGTATTCTTCTATTTTTATTAAGATTTCAATCATGATGAAATGTACATGCATGTTAGCATTATTTATTTTGAGCTCATTCCATGGAATTTATGTAGATGTCATTACGTGAATGGTTTTTGTTATAATTTATTAAATTGCAAAATTTGTATAATAATGCATTGATAAAACTCATACATAAGAATAATATGGTTTGCTTTTTTTTCCAATATTTGTCAAGGACAATAAAATAATCAACTCAACTCTTCTAATCCAATAAGATGTGGACACATATTTATTAAGGAAATGCTTAAATATGAATTTAAAGTCACTCTTCAAGTGTCTTTATAAACATTCGATATATTGCTATGAATTAATAAGAGAATGTGAAACCAATAGTCTCTGCCATAGGTAGGGACTAATTAACCAAATTAGAATAGAATTCCAAATTCAAATATAAATACAATGTTTTGTAGATAAAACTTATAATGAATTTGGCCAACTATTTTTTTGAAGTGACTCTCAAATTTCAACTTTGAGATGGAAAGATATACTTACCTACATTTGATATACCTACCTACATTCACCCTTTTAACTTTTAGCTGTAGGTGGTGGGAAATTGTCATTCTATTTTTGTATTATTCAAAGCAAAAGTGAAAGGGAAAGATGAATGGTTGTGTAACTAGACACATTTCAAAAACTAACAAAAACCAGGTCAACAAAGATTATCTATTGGTCGTTATTTTTTCCATCTATTGATAGAAAGAGAAAAAGTGAAACCGGAGGAGAGAATAGGATAGGTTAGGGTTTTCCAATTAATTGCTACAGGACAAAGGGGGGGACATTGAGCAAGTGGTGCTATTCTTCTTTTCACCAGGCCTCCCTGCCATCCTTCATAAATATTTGGGAATGGAGAGGAATTTAGGCTATCCATTAGAAGATGTTGAATGAAAGGTCAAAATTCCCACGAGGAATAGGTAGAGACAATCAAGCAACTTGTAGGGGAAATGTGGCATCATTGCAAGCTTGTAACCTCCTAGTTAACTCCTCGTGTTAATTCTAGGCCAGTAAAATTAAATCTAGGTTAGGCATTGTGCGTGCATGCATCCAAGGTTTCACTTCCTATCACCTCCTCCTATCTTGGTTGTTGCAGAGAGAAGCAAGCAACTAAAGATCATTTTTTCATGCAGTTCTTCATAGATTGGTTATATCCACATAGTACATCATTGTATCTAATGTTGTTTCAAGCCCCCCACACCCGATAACTTATGAGAACAACAAACAAATAGTATTTGAGTTTAACATAATCATAACTAAAGCAGTTGAGTTTAGCAAGAATGGTCAAAATGGGAGGGCTTCTCTAAAACTCGATGAGTTTGTTTTGATAATCAAGAATCTCAAAGGTCATGCACTATATATAAGAAGAGATAGATATTAAGTGAAGATGGGTAGGATGATTCGGGCTCTAATTAAGCTATAGTCCAAAGATGGTAAGAATATATAGGGGTGTACCTCAATTTTTAAGATAAGAATCCATGCTAAAATTTAATAAGGTTCTATTGGGACCAAATATGGTCGTTTGGAAGCCTAATTTGAAAATTCCATGACTTTTTGGAAAGCATGCAGTTCGAAATTATGTCATGGATTGTTCATTAAAAATTAATAGAAATTTATGAATAAAACCCTAATACCTTCATCCTGGGAAAAAAAAGGTAGTTAAATGTTAACTCCACACTAAAAATTGTAACAAAGCAAAAACTGAATTCCAATAAATCTCTGTAAAACCAATAGAACAAAATACAATCAAGTAAGAGCACACAAATCATTTTATGCTAACTTGTACAAATCCCTCTTGGTAGCAAGACTTGTAATGTTGGTGTAAATTCCCTCGAAACAACAATAGAGCCACATGCATTGAAAAAGGGTGGAAGGTTCCTTGACACAAGCAGATAAAGTGAAAGTTCCTTGACATAGGTGAATAAAGTGAACCCCCAACCTAAATAAGTCTAATATCCAAAACTTTCTCCATTGACACCACCATTTCTATTGGCTATCTTCCTCATATGCATCGATAGACTGTCCACAAGATCAATTACTTATGGAATGGGGGTGAAAGTCAATGATACATTTCTTACTACATGGGTAACATAAATTGCAAATGGAAAATCCATTTCTTGTTGCACTAGGTAACTCAAACCAATAAATTGTATTTGAATAGTAAGAACTAACACTTTTTTTTTAAAGGAGTCATCCATTAGACTCGTAGGGGGTATTACATCTAACTTGTATTTTTTTCAGTACCTCTTTCATTTCTTTCAGCTTAGCTAGAGCACATTGGGTGGTCCATCCTCATATAATGGGTATTCTTCTTTTGTGCATTATGCATAATTATTTTTTGACAAACTTAGATGCAATCTCTTGTTCAACCTGGAAACTCCACAAGAAATGGTCATAATTAATTTCAAACAAACCCACATACAACCTCATGTTTAGAATACAAACTCACAAGCATGAAGGACAAGCCTGTGGTATCTTTTAGTGTGTAGCCAACCAATCTCGTCATAGCCTCCTGTCATAGCCACAATAACGTCTTTCGTTGACCCCCACTGCTTGCGTATATCCAATCACCCCCACAATGACAACATTTGTTTCTAGGTTACAAAGCGCCAAGAAATCCCCCAAGTACTTCCCCTCATTTCGAGGAAGGTACCCAGAACAAATCATAAAATCTTCAGGGCACAAGGTCGGTCAACAAGGATTAGAGCCATTACAACAATATATTCGTTATGAGCTCAACATGTCACTTGTGGGAAGTTACTGAACCTAGGTGGGGAGGATAAAAATCATTCCTCCCAATCACCCAAGCTAAACCCAATTGACCTCGACAAAAACAAATGCATAAAACAAGCTGCAAATATATTGACCGGATGTACCAAATTTATGGAGAGAGTTCAGCGATATATAATCCATTGCATGGCAACAAATGTCTTGCCAAATTTATGTTTGACCATGGGAGAGTTGGCTCTAAAATTTCCCTCTCTCATTAATTCTTATGCTTATTTATTGACTAACCAAACATGACACATCAATGGATGACAATTTGATGAGATAAGAGTATGAAATTTCAGCTACACCTTTAATAACATTACCAAAAGAAAGATATATTTTTAATTTCCTTCTTTAATTTGATAAATAAACATTGTTTTTTTTAAACAGAAATTGGTAGATATTTCATTAAGTAAACATGAGCCTAAACATGCAACAAAAGTACATAATCACCAACAATTTAGATAGAAGGACCAAGAGGGACACTTTCCAAATACAAAAACTACCAACGGTAGGGAATTTAACAATTCTAAAATGTGTCTTGCTCCAAAAAGACCGAAAATATATATCCTGATAAAAACTCCTAAGCTATATATGCAAAAAAGTTCATTTGACTAATTGAATAGAGTATGTCCCTACATACCAGAGGCACCGTGGGTGGGCCTCGAGGCTGGCGAGTTTAAGTCTGGCAATGGAGGAAGGACATTTGGTGACGAAGCAATGACAAAGCATTCGAAAGTCATCCCGGGTGAACAACCTGAACCAAAACACACTTGTAAATATTTGAGTTGATTTCAAAGGGCGAAGCATTCATCCTGCAGTTGCTGCGGAGCTTGATGTCGCTGGACTGTAATTTCCATGATTGAGAGCACCTAGACAAACATACTACTCAATTGCATCCACAAATTTTGCACCAAAGTATGCATGTCCTCCAACTATGACGCCAATTGGGAGGTGGACACCTTTGTATTTCCTAACCCCCTCCTTGCCATCCAACATGGTCTCCAACAAGATAGAGAGCCAATATCTTAGCAAAAAAGGATACCCCAGATGAGGACACAGATACATAAGGAGGGGACAGGGCACAAGTGGTTGGCACAATGATGGTTCGACTCGCATCGCACATCACCCACTCCTAAGCACGATTGCAGGTATGAAGGAGAAGAGACATGGCATACATGTGTCAAAATCCCTTTTCTTCAACACCTAGGTATATTGTTATCTAGTGATTTCCTTGCTGCAAATCAGATTAGCAGCTTACAAAACAAAAAAATACACTGTTGGAATATTCAACTCAAATAAAGATAGCAGAAGCAATATTGGAAACCAAAAATATCATACACAAGACACAAACATATTCTTCCCATCAGCTAAGCTTATCATTCAAATAACTTCAAATATTACAAGGGCTCCCTTACTGGGAAAATGGCCCAAATAGAAAAGATACAAAGTACATCAAAACCTGATTGCATGATCTGCTGCCAAACCTGTTGTACAATTCTGTATGACAATAACGCGACTGTTACACTGATACTGTTGAGATTCAACAAGAAGATCCTAGTGAAAATTATACACCTACACTAGGATGGAGCCTCAGGCTATTTTTAGGTGGAAGTCTATTTTTAGATGATGAGAAAATTCTATTTATAGATGATGTCTATTTATAGATGGTGAGCAAATTCTATTTATAGATGTATGTCGACTATTATTACCCCTTAATAATAGTTGGACAATAAATATTAGTCTATTCTCAATGAGCACTTGGAAATAGTTAACTGAAGTGGAAAATCAATTAGCTATATGAAATTCGAGTTCAAAGGTTGACTGGTGGGACATGCAAGTTGAATTAGTTGTAACTGAGTGATTCAAAGTTGTAACAGAGTTGGATGTGTAGTTATGTGAGTTGTGAAGTAGTTTAACTCAATTAAGTGAGTTAAGATCAGTTGTACTACTTGTATGATCCAGGTGGATATTGGTGGCCATCCACCATTTCCAAATGGCTCAAAACAGTTTTCTGGCCATTTTGGCAATTTACTATTTTTAGCAGGTTTTAACTTCCGGGGCCATTTTGAGGGTCCAAATGAAGGTT